>OY796884.1:17452031-17659031 GCA_963680785.1 Diplosoma virens | reverse complement strand
GTAAAAATGAATGGTCTACAACAACAATCAAAGTTGTTAAAGAAAAATTTCAACAAAGGTACAACAAAATCATGGTTGACAAAGAAAATTCACAAGGGGTATAGCAAAAATCAAGATCGCCGAGAAAAAAAATTGAAGATAGTATCTAAAAATCAAGATAAACTTAAATAAAAGTTCAACAAAAGAATAATAAAAATCAAGGTTTTCAATAAAAATTCAACAAGGGTGTAACAAAAAATCAAACTTGTTTAGAAAAAAATTGAAGATAGATACTTAAAAATCAAGATTTTCAAGAAAAAATTCAACAAGGGTGCAACAAAAATCGTGGTTGTCGAGAAAAAATCAAACAAAAGTCTAACACAAATTAAGGTTACAGAGAAAAAAATATCGTACAAATAAAAGTTAAGTATACCTAGAAAAATGTTAAAGTTGATATTCATCTAAAAACTAAACTTGTCTAGAAAAACTTTTTTACTATAGGTATCTAAAAATCAAGATTGTCTAGGGAACGCTTAAACGTGCACCAATATCAATTAAAAGTAAGCAACAATTGATTCTTTTAAAGATGATAAGGTCATGCTACCATTCAGAACAGGAAACGACGCGGTTTCAAAAAATACGTCGTAACTGTTTAGAACTTAAATCGTTTTCAATAGAACTTATTAATCTTATTTTTTCTTTTCGAACTTATTAATCTTATTAATATTAACTTGAAACCAAATTGATTTGAAACGTATAGTAAATGAATGGTCTACAGCAACAATCAAAGTTGTTTAAAGAAAAATTCAACAAAGGTATAGCAAAAACCAAACTTATTAGAAAAAATTAAATATAGTTATAAAAAATCAAGATTTTCAAGAAAAATTCAACAAGGGTGTAGCAAAAATCAAATTTGTATAGGAGAAAATTGAAGAAAGGAATGACAAAATCAAGATAAACTTTTAAAAGTTCAACAAAAGAATAATAAAAAATCGTGGTTGACAAAGAAAAATTCAACAAGGGTATAGCAAAAATCAAAACTTGTTTTAGAAAAAATTGAAAATATTTATAAAAAAAATCAAGGTTGTCTAGAAAAAATTAAACATAAATATGATAAAAACAAGATTGCTAAGAAAAATTCAACAAAAGTACAACAAAATCAAGGTTGCCAAAAATTAAACAAAGTTATAACAAAAATCAAGGTTGACAAAGAGAAATTGAATAAAAATATCTAAAATTCAAGGTTGTCAAGGAAAAATTGAACATAAATATAACAAGGTATTGTAGAAAAAAATAGGCAATCCAAAAATCGAGTTTGTCAAGAAAAAAATCAAACAAAGGTCTAACACAAATTAAGGTTACAATAGAAAAAATATTGTGCAAATAAAAGTTAAGCATACCTAGAAAAAATGTGTAAAATTGATATTCATCTAAAAACTAAACTTGTCTAGAAAAACTTTTGACTATAGGTATCTCGTGAGTTAAAATCAAATTTCAGTTAAAATTTGATCCAAAGCACAGACTTTTTTAAAGATGGTTTTGCTTTTTAAATCCTTCTTGAGCAAGCGTTCGATTTGCAACGTGTTCATGCTGTATAGTCAAAAGCAACGTTTCTGTCTTGATCAATCTCCAGCAGGTTGTCGTGTTCGGCAAACACAATGACCGTAAGAGTACGTGCAGTAGCAATAGCAAAATGAATTTCGATGCGTATGTTGCCATGCTTTATCAATTCAAAACCAACCTCACTGGAATCCATTTGGGGTGTGAGATCAAAAGCAAAAAAGCACAACCGTCTTTGTACTGTTCTCGCGAAATAGCATTTCCTGTGTCACGAAAATATTGACCCGTTTGCGTAAACAAACGAACGTAACTTCGAACAAAACGATCGTTGGTGAAATCTGGCTGCAGTGGTTTGGAAGGGATTTGAACTCCGTCACGGTAAATCGTCATGAAATTGATGCTGTTGTGTTTGAAATTAAAAGGAGATTTGGTGATGACACCGTTGTAAGCGTCATTATCCACTACACCGACCACCATTCGTGTGGGTGATTGACCCAAAAATAAATTTTCTTTGGTGATGCTTCGATTCCTGGTCGGCACAGTAAAGCTCTTGACTTCCACACGTCGAAGCGGGTATTTTGCAGTGCCGTGTTACATGAGCAAGCTGTACGGCGGGATTGGGTTTTACTTTGCGAACAAACAAGGTCACTTCTTTCAAAGACACTTTGTTATCTGCTTGGTTTGCGTTTCCATGCAAGCAAAAAAGATCATTGGAACGAATCAATCGCAAACGTACTTCAACACTGTTCAACAAATATCGATTTTGAAAGAACAAATCAAGATGCAATTTCCCCATCATATCCATTTCTTTGCTTTCTGCAGCCAAAGCTTTTCGTTTGGTATAACCTAGGTTGGTAGCTCCACGAGTATCGAAATGTTCTGACGTGTTACGGTGCCACAACAGAGCAGAAAGTTGGAAATTTTTTGCATCTTGTCCAAAACTAAGCAAGTTTTCAATATAAGCTCGATAAGGGTAATTGTTGTTGGATTGTGTCACGAGCGAACCGCTCAAATAAACATCCACTTGTGTCCATAGTGTATGTAAAAAATTACATTCAGGTGCAATTTCCACATTCTTTGCCAAATCAGCTCCGGCTGCAGTAGTTACGCTTGCACGCACATAAAGAAAGCTATTGGCAAGATCAATGTAGTTGGAGTTTTTAGCACTAATCGTAAATTCAATAGGACCTGTGGAGGTCAATACAGATACAGGATGGTATTCGGTGAAACTTTCTTCCTCCAAACTAGTTTGACTTGGTGGCACCGAAAACAAATCCAGTTGAGAGGTGGTGGATTCTGCCGAACTGGGGTGTACTAACGTCGCCATGGTTTACGAGAAAATGTCGTGATGTCTCTTGCGTTTCTTCTTTTCTACTTTTCTCGGTGCTGCTTTTAGCTTTCCTAATTTTTGTTGAGCCGCTTGTAAGAGATTGGAACCGGCAGCTCTTGCTTGATCGATGGCAGCTTGTTTGGCGTTTTTACCGTGTAAGACATCGAAAGCAAACTCGACACCGCTTTGTAAAACTTGTTTTCCCAGGGTTTTGGCACCTTTTTTGACTAAAGGAAGAACACTTTTGGCAATGGAGCTAAACAGATTACCTAGTCCATAACCTTGTTACACTCGTGCCCCCGCAAAATAAGGCATTCCATGACCGACTTGAGACAAATAATAGTTTTCGTAAGCCTTTGCGTCACAACAATATTTGACACGCATGTTTCTACTACCGTTGATTTCTTACAATAACCACATTTTCCTTTGTATCTGTTTTTTTATAACGAATTTAGTTTTCTCGGTCGTAAATGCAAAGTCACAATCACTTTTCCCTTGCGAAAACGAATTCGTTTTGCTTGATCGTCGCGAAGCGAGATGTGAATATCGCTAAAATTTTTCTTCAAGACAGGATGGTATTGTATTTTGTCGTATCTTTTGGAGACATAAGCACCCGACTTCCCTGTTACTGGAAGGACAGTAAGCAAGGGTGCGAGCGTGTGACCCACTGTTCTGTGTTCGATAACGTCGCAATAGACATAGATGGCATTCACGGTGTCTACGTTGGCAACGTTTTCTGAAGTATACTCTCCGATTTCTGTATAATACTTCTTTTCAAGACCCAAGAGAGAAGCCAACTGATCGGAAAAAGTCACCGTCACATCCGGTTGCATGCTACCTTCGCGTTCCACTGTAGGTGCTCCGTTTTTGTGCTGAATGGATACCGTGGTACGTTGCGTTTGAGGATTGTAGGTGAGATCAAAGAGAAAATCGATTGGTTTCGTCAAAACTCCTTCGCTGACCAACGTTTTGTTTCTAGCTTGAAACATTCGTTTCATTTCGTGAAGTATCTGACGCACAACGTATTGGGGTTGTTGGTAGTAGCCTGCTGGTAGCACTGCAAAAAATTGCACAGCACCGCGTAGATAGAAAATGTAACATTTGTTGGTGTCGATGTTGTAACAGCTGTTGGGATACAAAATCTCGGACAGACCCAACTCCCACGATCCGGACAAGTTGATTTCTTCGGCAAGTGTACCGTGTAATTGGAAAGTTTGTTTTCAGGATAAATGTCCATGGACGAGTTACTGGGGAGGGTGAGGAACATTTTTTCTGAGAAAGGGTGACGAGAGCAAATAACCTACAGAGCTACTAAGCAGACTAATCCAGAGTTCTTTGTTGTCGTTGCTTTGTGATAAATTGTACAAACTGATGGAAACCACAATGTAAATCACCAAAACTTGTGCACCAAACAAAACAATGTCAAAGGTTATTTTCATACAATATCTTTTTCTGACACCCAAGAATTAAAAGAAGCAGGATATCCAAACCACTTTATTAAAAATTCAACACCCTTCTTGCGCTTGCGTTGTTGGAGAATACGCTCGATTCGAAACACGTCATCCTTTTTGTAGATTTTCTGCAACTCTTCTTCGTAAAAAGTTCCCTCCAACCACTCGTCTTGTAAATCTTTGATCTTGTAATAGGGAGGATTGTCTCGAAACACTTGAGCAACTTGAAACAACTCATCCGTCCAACCGGGTAAGTAGCCTTTGCGGAACCGCATTCGAGTCATGGACAGTCTGACTTGATCACCTACTTTCAATTTTGGTTTTCTTAACTCGGGGTCGGCATAAAGTGTGAGCCAAACCGTTTCTTGGTTTTCAGAGTTGACTGAATTTGGAGCACGTCGAATGGATCGGTGATAGGTGTTGTTGTAAGATTCAACCAGAGTAGGCAGCACTTCCACATATCTTCGGCTGTTGGTGTAGGTAAAATAACGCCATAGTTTCTCCTTCAAAGTGCGTATAAATCGTTCAGCAATGGATGCTTTGGTGTCAAAATTTTGAGTGTAAAAGTGCTCCACGTGATGTTGTTTTAACCAGGTTTGAAAGGGTCGATTCAAAAACTCACGTCCCATATCCGTCTGCAATTTTTGAAACTTGCCAATTTCAGGCATCAACTGCTCAAAAGCCTGGATCATGTCCGAGCTTGATTTGGTTTTCAAGTAAGCGGTAAAGGCTTTTTTCGAAAACACGTCAATGACCACCAAAATGTATTTATAGCGGTCGTTGTACGACTTGAGCAAAGAAAAATCAATGAGATCGGCTTGCATTTGAAAGTTGGCGCCAGGTACAATTGTTTTTCTGCGCTTGAAATTTTTTCGTATGGGTTTGTGAAGCGTATAAGTGTCTTGTGATTGCAACCATTGTTGGGTTGCTTTTGAAAAACGATGTGCTCCCAAGAAAGAAGCTTCTTTTTTAGGATCGTAATAATTTAAACGCTCTCCCATAGCATCGATTCAAACTCGCGTGCACCGGGTAAAGTAGGGTCTCGTTTCTTTAGGGTGGATTGAAACAAATCGTCGATACGAGATCCAGGTACCACTCGATCGTCTAAAAGCATTTGACCGTCTTCATCCCAATCTAAATTCTTTTTGCTAGTGGCGTCTTTAAATAGTTTTTTGGCTTTGGTTCGTTTTTTAAAACGCTTTAGCACTGCACTTTCAGACAAGGGTTTTTTCACTGGTGTTTTCGGTTGAAACTTTTTCAAAAATAACTTTGATTTTTGCAACGCCTCGTTATATAGAGTTACTTTCTCACTGTCGGGTCGGTTGGAAGTTAAGATTTCTTGCATTTTAGCATCCAGTTCAGAAAGTACTTTTTTATCCGTGACTTGATGTTTGTTTTTGAGTTTTTCGTACACTTCAGGTTCCAACGCGATTAATTTTCTCATTTTATAAGAGTCCCCAACACACCACTAATGACTGGAGCGAGTGCAGACAACAAGATGGGTAAAAATCCACCTTTTTGTATAATTCTTTGTTTTGTTTTTAACGCTACCTTACGATCAGCCAACTTTCGAAGTTTGGTCTTTTGCGGTTTTAATTTCTGTTTGTGATGACGCGATATGTTGACGTTTCCTTGCAGCACGTTGTGAGCGCAATCACAAAGACAACGTATTAACTCGGACGACGCTTTGTTTAGAATACGCTTTTGCAAAGGTGCAGGGGCTTTTTGTAGCAAACGCAAGGTGGGTCCGTTTTTTCGCAAGCGGTTCATTGATAAAGATAATGCGTGTCTTCTGGAAAAATCCCTGAACGCAGACGTTGGTTATCGTGTGTTTCGCAGCGTAAGTCAATCACCAAATAACCTCTTTCAAAAGATACAGCGTTTTTATATGCCTCCAGTGCGTTTTTATAGGTTTTGGGGTAGATCTGTCGTAAAAATTGCGCAATTTGGTTTACATCCCTACAACTTTTAAAGAGTACCATAATTTGTGCGTTGAGACTTATTTCATGCAAACCTTTATGAAACAAATTTTGCACTGTCATGAGAACACTGAAATGAAAGTGATGGGAGTAGACGCTATAGATTTTGGATAAAAATTCAGAATTGGCAAACATCAAATCGTCTAGTACTAAAAACGCATCTCGACTTTCTTTTAGATCTTCAAGACTCGGCATGCCTTGTTTAAAGTTTATTTTATCCGTAAAACGATCAAACATTGCTTGCCATACCTCGTAGTGATAAACAACTTGTTTGACTTCAGGACAGAGTTGTTTTAGACTGTCTATAAACCGTAGGACCCAATAAGACTTTCCAACTCCGGAAGGTCCGCTTACCACAAAACTAGTTGGATTTTGAAATTGCAAAGACATTACGCTAGCTGGTCGTGGAACAAAATGAAAGCAAACGTTGTAACATAGCTCTTTTGTAATGAAAAATGCACGAAAATACACAAACTTCGATAGTTAAATACACGATTGGGGAAAAAATACATTGGCAGAAAAAAAAAACACAGAAAAAACATGGATAAAAAATTCACGAAAAAACACAAAAAAACAAAAACTTTGCTGGTTGAAAAAATTCACGGAAAAAAAAAACCCACGGTGCGTGAAAAAATAAAATTTACAAATCTAATGGCTCGGTGTGAACCCCGTCACTCAACACTTTCCTCTTGGGATAAAAATTACTTAAACCTTTTTTCTTCTGTACATAACTAAAAATTTGATGATTTTTGCTTCGAAAACCACGGTTTTCTACAAGAAGCGGTTTGTTGGTCATTCAAATATTCATCAAAGGTGAGAGGGTTTTGGGCAATAGACACCCCTTTACAAACTTGTTTGTTCGTTTCTCCTTGGCAAAAATAAGATTTGGAAGCAAGACAAACTTGGTTTTTTTCTTTATATTCCACCTTCATTTTACCTAACGTTCTTTTGTCGAAGGCTTCAAAGGAAGAACAACAAGGTTGCGCGTCCCACTCTTTTTTTCGATTTTACACTGGATGAAGGCTTCCTCGTGGTTAGGGCACACTTCGGAGGTCAACCACTTTAACTTGTCACGAAAATAATTGGGTTTTAAATGCGAAGGAACGCAGTCATCTAGATTTTCTCTACTAATGCTAAAATAAATGGAGTCGGTATCGGTTTCTAACAACTCAAAATGACGATCTGGAATATATTTTTTGAGAAACAAATAAAAAAATTTTAACATGTGGAGTTTGGAATTTAAATATACGTTGAGACCAATTTGGATTGGAAAATCATTCACAATTTGTTTTTTAAACTTTTTACTTCATAAACATTCTTTTTAATTTCATCCAAATGAACGAAACGTGGATCGTTGATGGTTTTGTTGACTGTTTCCTTGGAATGGTATGTAATATTTCTGTGCTTTTCTTTATTTAATAAACTAGCGGAATAGAGAGAATTCCCAGTTAGTTTATTGGTAAGAGCTATCACCGCTTTGGATTTGTCTGTGTCGGCCAATCTTCTGGAGTTTACAATTTCTTGTGCCAGAGGAGCAAAACATTTTTGTGGAAAAAATTCAATAAATTCATAAATTTTGGTAATTTTTAATCCCATTTCTAGATAAAATTTGGCCATTTCCAAGTTAATTAAAAATTTTTCTGCAAAGTAACTACTAATTAAATATTTTTGTTCTTTTTTTAAAAGGTTATGCTCCTCTGCCACGTTTTGCATATAGTCACCAATGTCTTTTCGAGAAATAAAACTGTTCTTTATAATTAAAGGGAAATTTTTCTTACTTTGAATTTTTCTTTTAATTCGTTGGGAGTGTGAATGTCAACGATAAGAAAACCGTACAAGCTCTCGTTTCGAATGCCTTCTATTATTTTTTCAAAAGTTAGTTTTCGTTTGGGCGTTATCAATTTTAGCGTTTTTAGAAAACGAGAAACTTCTGGCTGTTTTCTTATCTTCAACCACTCACACTCCCTCATCTCCACCACGCGAAACCCTTCTTCTTCCAACTTTTTTCTGTTGTCTGCTGTTTCTTTCCGAATATCCTCATGAGGAATGTTTTTCAGGGGGTGTGTTTCTTCCAAACTTCCGTCAGAGTTTCGATTGGTATTGCATCGATTGCAAGAATGGAAGAAACAACCAAGAAATTGATATACGGTGTTTTGTTGCTCAGAATAACCGTCCACTGGCAAACTATACTTGCTGACTCTTCTTTCCCCCATATTGAAACGTGTTTGCAAAAATGTGTTTTCTTTGTAAGCTACATAATTTAACCACTGATAAGATTGAAAACCGAATTTGGAGCAGGGGTCAGGCCGAAAATCTTCTTCTTCTTTGTAACGACAAAAATAGCCAGTAGGGTTATTCTGAGCAATAGCGTAAAGGTAAAGAGAATTGGCGTCCCAACCGAGCACTTTTTTGACAGTTTCAAGATTATCTATTTCGTGGGAGCGGATTTTGGTTTCTCCCGAAATTGCAAGGCGACAGAAAATCAAGCTTAACCCACCTGTCAATTGAGATCGAAGGGTTTTGTACAGATCCCCATGCCGCTTGGGAAACAAACAAAAGAAAGTATTTTTTTCAATTTTTTTCATCATCTGTAGTTTGGTCACTCCGCTAACCGAAAAAGATGTTTTAAATATATCCAAACCTTGTTGCAGATAAGGTCGGAGCAAGTTTTGAACGGCTTGAACAAACGGGACGCAATCCAGAACATTATAGTAAATGAGCATCTCACGTAGGGAGCTCCATCCTTTTTCCGTCCAAGTTTTTACCACCAGATTGTATTCTTCTTGGGTGATGTTCGATTTGGAAAGAGAAGAATAAAAACATTGTGTTCGGGCAATCCACTATTTAATTTATCGAGATCAGTCACAAATTCATACGGAAAATAAAATTTTCTGAGTTCTGCCCCATAAGCTACCAAAAATTTGCGGTAACTAAAACCGGGGGCCAAAAAATTTTTGATGTCTAAAAACCTTAATTTGGATGTTTTTAAATAAAGATAACTGTTGGTTCTTTTTATAACAAATTGGATGTCTTTTAAAAGAATTTGAATTAATGTTGGTTTAATAAGGTTTAAATCATAGAAAGCCAAATTGAAACCGAGTACAACCAATTCCTTACAATAACAGTTAAAGTCGTTTAAAATTTTTCCTTTTCTGACATTTTCACTCCTTTCCAACTGCTCAAACACGTAATTGAATTTTTCTAGAAGAAACTTATAAGAAACTTCTGACAGGGTCTCCAAGTAATCGACTAACTTTTGTACCAACTCTTCTTCACTCCCCTCCATGACAAAACAAACACCCGATTCGTAACCAGGGATGTTGCTCGCTACTGCAACGCTCAAAGGGATGTGACAAGCATCCAAAGTTAACATGGAACTATTAGAAATATGTTTTTTGGAAAAATAGGCTTTGAATCATAACACGCAAAGAAAGGAAAATGGCGGTCACAGGTGGAACAACAATCCCTATTTCCTCCAATTTCTCAAAAATAGTGGTAGGATTTTTGTGAATGCCACCAGGAAAAACCTCACGCACCGTGGTGGTACAACTTTTGGTATGACGATAATAGTCGCAGTTTCGATACCACAACTTATCATAGTGTACGCATTGGTACACACCACAATAGTGTTCGAAATCTACAATCACACTTAGATGATTTTCGTAACCGTTCAATCGCATTGTCTCCTTGTAGAACTCGCGGCTCCGCTGAACCAGTTTGGCAACCTTACCGTCAAGCTCATATGCAATGAGATTCAGTTCAAAAAAATTCTCTAAGTGAATAAAATCAAAAAGTTGAACACCTGCAAAATGTGCAGGCACGACACCAAAATGAATACAATATTTACGAAATAAATTTTTGGCGGGTTGTTCGCACCAGTGGGGGTTGGCACCCCGATGTACTGCCAAACAACGAAAAAAGCACAAATTGTCGCTAGAACTGACATTTCGTAAACCATGTTTGTTCATAATATAATCCGGTAAATCAACCGGGGCGCTAAGTGGGGCATCTTTTAGGTGATTGATGTAAAAGGTAATGTTGGGGATGTCTACCACTTTCCATTTGCTCTCGGGGCAGTTGATTTGATCAAAAAAAGGATTCTTCGGATAACGTATTTAAAAACTCTATTAATTCATGGCGATTACTAATCAAGCGAGCGGTAGACATTATTAAGCCATTGTTGAACGATGCATGGTAATACTGTAATTCATTATCATTAATATTTTTTAGAATATAACCAAAACTGTAATTAATTTTAAAACGGTGGAATTGTAGTTGTAGAATTTGATTAACAATTTTTCGAATTAATAGTTTTAAATTTTGATTGTAACAAAAATTAAAGATGGATTGCACTTTGCCTTTTTTGTAAAAAGTCCGAATGCTGGTTCGATGTTTTTTCATGAGGGTGTTGATCTCCTCATCTTCCATTTCTAAAAAAAAACAAATTAATTTCAATTCAAACTCTTTTATATAAAAACGTACCATTGCTAGTTGCCACAGGTTTCATTTTTGGTGGTTCCTCTATGATTTCTGCAAAAATAAAAATTTATAGTATCTTAAAATGAAACTGCAAAAATAGACTTACCGTGTAAAACCTCGACCGAATTTTCAGCCGGAATTTTTGATGAATTTTCCGGCGAGGCGTCAGTTTGTGACCGATCTAAGAAAAACCGACATTAGCTGTAAAATAAACAATTTTTTATCAAAACGTACCGTTTGAGTTTAGCTCTCCGACTTTAAGTAAACTTTTAGCAGAATTCTGGGGTTCTACAACAAAAACAGAAAATTATTTCAAAGTTAACTCACTTTTCATAAAAACTTACCATTGGTATTCTGAGAAGCAATTTTCGCCTTTTTGGTTGGGGGTGCTTCTCCAATATCTATGAGAAACGATTGTGTTCATTCAAAATTAAACCGTTAAAATAAATAAACTTACTATTTGCGACCTCGATAGAATTTTCAACCGGAATTTCTGATAAATTTTCCAGGGTCTGTGACCGTTCTAATAAAAACAAAATTAAATTTCAATTAAGAATTTTATTATAAACTGAAGATTTGCATTTGAATAAAATATTTTATTTCAAGATCAAATAAATTAAAAAAGAAATACTTGCTACACACTTTCTGATGCGCTTTCAAGTTATCAGCTCTAGTAAAAGTTTTGTTGCATTTGTTACAGCAAACTCCAGTTGACTTTTCGTGAACGGTTTTCTTGTGACGGCGCATACCACGCTCTTTTGTAAAAGTACTCTCGCAAATATCGCACTTGAACATCTTGAATAGTTCTTCTTTCTTCAATGACTTTAAAGTAGAATAATCAAGTCACCAGAACCATCTGTTTATATACCTGTGGAGAGTTATTGCACAACAAACCTGCTGTGTCCTGACTTGCCCTTTGCAGGAAATGGAGTGCTTAAAAACAGGAAACTGGTTAAAGAAATTTTCTATTGTGCGCTTAAAAACAGGAAAAGGTCAGGTAGGTTCGTTTTACGAGTGCTTCAAAACCGGAAAAACTTTGACTTTATTGCTTTAAATTCTTGCAGAATGTCTTGAAATAATCTTATGTTATGTTTTGAAGTCTTGGTTCTGTCTTGGACAAGAAACGAACTCAGGACTACTGCTGTTCTTAGGGTTTGGTTTAATATTATCTTGGGTGGGAGTCAAACTCAGGACCACTGTCTGTCTTAGGTTTAGGTTTTATATTGTCTTGGCTAAGAATTGAACTCAGGACCACTGTCTGTTTTAGGTTTAGGATTTATATTGTTTTGGCTAAGAATTGAACTCAGGATCATCGTCTTTCTTAGGAATAGGAATAAGAATAGAAATAGGATTAGGAATAGGAATAGGATTAGAAATAAGAATAAGAATAGGATTAGGAAAGGATTAGGAATAGGATTAGGAGAAGGATAAGAAATAGGATTAGGAATAGGAGTAGGATTAGAAATAGGAATAGGATTAGAAATAGGAGTAGGATTAGAAATAGGAGTAGGATTAGGAATAGGAGTAAGATTAGGAATAGGAATAGAAATAGGACTAGGATTAGGATTAGAATTAGAATTAGGATTAGGATTAGGATTCGGATCCGGATCCGCCACTGCTCTCTAGCGCCACCCTCCACCACCGCTCCTGCGATGACGTCATCGCTCCTGGCTCCTGCTCTCTAGCGCCACTAGCGGAAAACCGCGTCAGGAAAATCATTACATACTACTGCCCCTACGGGTGACAGGTTTTCTCTTGATACAAACGCGTATTTCAAACTGGTCGGTCTGTGTATTCCATGACACTCCCAAAGTTCTTTCACTGGAGGCTTTGTTTAAATCAAGGTTTGGTACGCCACCTAATCTATCTTCTTCAGGTACCGTTTTTAATATTGCATTTTCATAAGATCGAAATTTGATCAAATGAAACCCTGCTTCTTTGAGGACTTTCTTGAGCTATCTTATGACCTTTTCTGCTTCCTCGGTGGTAGCAAATGACCCTAAAAAGTCGTCGACATAGAAGCTGCGTAAAATAGAATTTACTACAAGGGGATCAAGTTCGGAAGCACGATCGCTGGCAACTTTTCGTAGTACAAAACCACAACAGCTGGGAGAAGAAGTAGCTCCAAATAAATGAACTAGCATTTGATATTCTTGCGGTGGTACGGACAGATCACCATCTGGCCACCAAAGAAAGCGCAAAGAATCACAGTCACGTGGTTCAACTCTTACCTGATGAAACATACCTCGAATGTCGGCCACCACAGCTATAGGCTTTTTGCGAAATCGTAAGAGAACACCCATGAAATTGCTCGTATGGTCTGGACCTTGGAGCAAGTTATCATTTAAAGAAACACCTTGGAATTTCGCAGCACAATCGAAAACCACACGAAATTTTCCTACAGTGGCGTGATGTGGTATAAACCAAGTGCGGTCAGTATAAGATAGTAAGTTAGTTGGGACTTTGCGAGCATACCCTTTATCTAAATACTCTTTAATTTTATCTTTGTAATTATGAAATAAATTTTTATCTCCGAGGAGTTTTGCTCTCAAGTATGCTAATCTCCATTCTGCCGTAGTGCGATTGCGCGGTAATTTAACCTGATTACTTTTCCAGGGTAGGGGTATGATATAGTGTCCGTTCTGGAGTTTCGTGCAATCTTGCATGATAGCGAGGGCTCTACGATCTTCTATAGACACAGCCACTTTTGAAATATTTGTGCCTTTGTTGAAATCTTGTTGATACATCTGTATCATTTGCTTATGCAAGGTGTCGTAAACCCTTTGCATCTGTTCGTGGAGAATAGAGCTTTCAGAGCGTACAAAATTTACCCTAAATTCAGGGGTCTGAGTTGCTAAGCGTTCATTAATGGGACCAACTAAATTCCAACCGAGCATTGTTCTAACGGCATTGGGACCGCCAACCTGGTTAATTCGATACTCTAGTGTGCGGTGAGCTTTCAAGGTTAAGGTTGGACTGCACCAGGGATCAGCATTAAGTCCATTCCTGTTTGCAGTGATAATGGACAGGCTAACGGATGAAGTAAGGAGAGAACCACCATGGACGATGCTGTTTGCTGATGATATTGTGATTTGTGAAGAGACCAGGGAAGAAGTGGAGCAGAGATTAGAATCCTGGAAGTATGCATTGGAAAGAAGAGGGATGAAAGTCAGTAGGTCAAAGACCGAATATCTTTGCATAAATGGAGGAAATGATGACGAAACAGTAAAGATGGAGGATGCAAAAGTGCCAAGAGTAAAAGAATTTAAGTATTTGGGATCAACGGTGCAAGAAAGTGGTGGTTGTGAGAGGGAGGTAAAGAAGAGAGTACAGGCAGGATGGAACGGATGGAGAAGAGTATCAGGAGTAATCTGCGACAGGAGGTTACCAGCTAGAGTAAAAGGAAAAGTGTACAGTTCAGTGGTAAGACCAGCAATGGTGTATGGACTTGAGACAGTGGCAGTCGCAAAAAAACAAGTAGAAGAGATGGAAGTTGCAGAGATGAAAATGTTGAGGTTTGGTATGGGAGTGACGAGAAAAGACAAGATTAGAAACGAGAACATCAGGAGTACTGTTAAGGTTGAACAGTTAGGAATGAAGATGAGGGAGGGCAGGCTGAGGTGGTATGGACATGTCATGAGGAGAGACCAAGAGTATGTAGGAAGAAAAATGATGGAAATGGAGTTACCGGGAAAGAGGAGAAGAGGGAGACCAAAGAGAAGATTTTTAGATGCAGTAAAGGAAGATATGCGGGAAGTTGGTGTGAAGGAAACGGATGTTGAAGATAGAAAGATGTGGAGAATGATGATACGCTGTGGCCACCCCTGACTGAAGGGAAAGGCTGAAAGGAGAAGAAGAAGTGTGCGGTGAGCCTCAGGGATGTCAGCACCAATAAGCAATTCAATCCCACCTAAAACTTCTGGAAGAGAAACGCCTTGTAGCACATCAGCGTAGAAGATAAGGTCTTGGCCTGAGGAAATGCTCGATTTCAGATCAGGCAAGCAAGGAACACTAAGTACGCTAGGGAGTTCAATGACAGTGGCCTCATTATAACCTTGAATAAAGAGCTTTACATCATGGCCATGTTTGTGATCAGTACCACTGACAGTGGACTGTGAAAAGTGTACAGCCTTACCTTTAGCGCCCAACCGATTTAGCAGCGCTTTGCTGCAGAGTGTTGTGTCCGATTTCTCGTCCAGAAATGTGTAAACGCTTTCACATTTGCGTTTTGAGCTGCTCCAAACTTTAACAGGAATTACCTTTAACCTAACTTTGCTACGAGTATTAGAAATTACTCCAGTAGAATATGCTGCAGAGCTGGCAGTGCTATTCTCCCCTCTCGACTCAATTGATGATAAGTTACCGGCCCCATCAGAGCTCCCGGGGTTTGCCATGTGGCTCATAGCAGGTCGCGTGTCTCTATGTTACAGACTGTGATGTAATCCACGACAATGGCGGCAACGAAAATTCGATTTGCAGTTTCTCGCAACGTGATTCCCCAAACAGTTAAAGCACAGCTTAGCGGATTTTACCAAAGACCAGCGACTCTCGACATCTTTTAGTAAAAACGCTTCGCATTTCCACAAGGGATGTTGGGCAGAGCAATTCGCACAAGGTCTACTGCGGGCGTCAACACTAGTGTTTTCAATAGTAAGGTTACTTCGAGTTGCATTGATTGCAAACCTCTTAGACTGTCGAAAGGTGGAGGAGCTTTCCATTTGCACCCTATCCAACCGGCGATTCATTAATTGCCCTAAGAAGCTTTTTTCAATTCGTGCTCGCCTCTGTATAAAAGAAGATAATTGGGAAAAGGTGATCGCACCACCTTGCTCTAGTAGTGGACCGAGTTCCGATAGACACTTGTCTTGAAGATAACATGGGAGACGCTTAAATATACAAGAGATAGTGTGCTGGGTGTCTAATCCAGCACTCGCTATCCCAGCGCAACAAATCTCCCAATTACGCATGTCATGTGCGAGTTGCGACAGAGCCACCTGATCATTCTGTTTTAAAGGAGGGCCTTCGGTAAGACGTCTCACATGAGCTGTGACGATGAAGTGCTCTTGTCCATATTGCGTTTCAAGGATCTTACAGGCCTCTAAATAACCTAATTCAGGTGTTCGGGCCATAATGCAATCTGCGATACTTTCACGTGCCTCCCCTGTACATGAAGAAATTAATAGGTCAAGGCGAACAGACATGTTAATTACACCTCTCGTCGTATAAGCATCAAAGTGCCTGATAAAATGTTTATATCTCAAGGGGTCGCCATCGAACATTTTCTTGCGGTCTGGTGGTCGGGCCTGTCTGCTATTAATTTGACTCGTCATAAGGTGCATGGCGCCTATTAAATCCTTAGTAGTAGCTTGGTTGCAGCCTTCCTGCCAATTATTGGGATTTTTCTCTTGATAATCCAAATGTCTGGGTGAACGGGAAAGAGAAGTGGGCCTGTAGCGATCGCCGCATTTTTACGCTTGTGTATATTTTTGTTCGTTTATTCACCTTTTCTTTTTGGATAGAAAAACGAGAGAGTCTTGCGTTCTAAAAAAACATGTAGAAAAGTTCTTGTACTGTTGGTTTTAAAAATAAAGAAGATCTGTAAAAGTTTGTGAAATTTACATGTAGCTAGATATATATATAAACCTCTAACCGCTACAGGCCATTGGTCTAATGTGACGTAATGTCTTGGTGATTCAAAATGCCGTTGCTCAGATTCATGACCACGATCCCATGTGGTCTGGGCAGCATCACCATAATCTACATTATAAACTGCGCTTGCGGGTTTCCTATATTCAAATTTACCAAAAGTGTCCTTACGTGCGGGCGTCCGCTTTACTAGACCCGGAAGATAATTTAATGAACGACTCGTGCGTTTGTTTAGCGGTTCAGTTAAACAGTGATCTATAATCCTCTCTCTAGTTTATACACAAGGCAATGTCAAAACAAAGAAGCGTTGAAAACTTATACTAAAACTTAAACCTACCAGCAAGGAAGCGCAGGAAAAAATCTTAAAGGGCTAATTTTCAGTAAAACCTACAAGTTAAGACGTCCAGTAGCTTACAAGTAAAATTGTTCTGAAGTATTGTCCTGTATTATGTAGAAGTTAATCTAGGGCTACCAACCGTCCCGGAATGGCCGGAACAGTCCCGGAATTGACGTCTGGCGTCCCGTGTCCCGGGCTGGGTCACTTTTGTCCCGGAATTTACTGACACCTCTTTGGATTGTTTTGGGGCAACTTTTTGGGGCTCTGTCCTACCTATTTTGGCAAAAATTCCGCAGGAAATCGAAGACAGATTTTAAATAAAAACTCCTGTTTTTTCTTGTTTTTTCCGACATCTCTAGTTTTCAGAGAAAAATAATAAAATCCGAGATTGATTTTGGGACAAAAATCGAGGTGTTTCATTTGTTTGGCCCACCAATATTTTTGATGAGCCAAAATCGCCCTCGGCTTAAAAAGGTTCGACGCTCCCGGAATGGCGAAACAGAAAGTTGGTAACCCTAAGTTAATCCTAACTACTACCTAAATTGCCAGTCCGTAAAGAGATTTAATTACAGAAAAAATGTGGAAAAGGTAGAGCAAGCAGAATACGTGGCACACAATAACAATAACAATCGTTTAACAACCGAGACAACCGTTACAGCCGTCATAATTGATACAGGACAGTTGGCAACTGAAACAAGATAAAAGACTCTATAAAAATCCAGCAGCCAACTGTGTAAATAATTATTTATCAAACCCGCAAAAAGAAGAATGTAACTCGACCCTAATACAAATTAAAATATATAAATGGCAATTACCTTGTATAAGCGGGCGACACCGTTCCAGAAACAATACTACTGCAAATCCGAATCTTGATACTCGCCGTGACCACGTTACTCAACAATAGAACGAAAATAAGAAAACCCGCGCTAACCACAGCACTTCAAACGGACGCACGAGCACCACGTAGCGCAATTATTAAATTTAAAGCGGGGACAAAGATATTAACGCTTACAATATCAACTATTAATCAACCAGAATATCGACAACGTCGGAATTGCCGACCAATTATTCCGACCTGCTTTCGGAAATGTTAAGATGTTGTCCGTTTCAAAACTTTTTATTTAGTTTGAACAAAAATTAAACCTGCTCTACGGATAAGCATGGAGTTTTTGGGTGGGATAACAATAAAACTTTGACAACATGACGCTTCATTTATAATAAAGATACAGCAGTAGGACTAGTACAAAAATTAAGCGGAGACCATATCGCTTAATTGCAATTGCCATCAAAATAATGTTTCTCCCATTGGTACAACCCAATAATTTTTTTTGTGCTTAAATATTATTATTTTAGTTTTGAATCTTGTTCAAGTTTCGTACAAATTTTGTTATTGTATGTCAACTGCTAGTTGCTTTTTTTTGTATAAGCTTCGTCATAATCAATCTACTGCAGGCAGGTAGAAGTCATGCGGCAACTGCTCAATTTACGCTTTAATACCTTGGTGATCTCGGTAGATTGAAATTGTTCATAGCAATTTTAAGCAGTTGGATTACGATTGTATGCAAGTTTATAAAAATATTTACTTTTTGAAACAATTTATCCATAGATTTACCATCAGCATTTATTGTTTGTGCAATTTGTTTTCCTAAAATTTCTGTCTTAACGGAAAAATTTTGAAGCTTTTAGTTGTGCATTCGTGCAAAGAAAGGTTTTTGTTCTAAATCTGGTAACGTCCTCTTATCAACGTAACATAGTTTGAATAATATATTTGCCATTACGAATAAAGTTTAGCCGATTCCACCGCTAGCCCTTCGACTTCAAAAAATAAATTGAAAAATCCTCTGACTAAACTATAGACAGAATTAGCATTTCGTGCTTATTTCTAAGATTTTTGCTTTAAAGAATATTGTCTTAAAAGATTTTCAAGGGGCTTGCTTCTAAAAAAACGTGCCTAAAATAAAGTTTTAGTAGCATTTTTAAAAAAACAAACATGCTTATTTGGTAAACCATGACTAATATTAAACAAAAAAAAATTTTACATTTCATATCGTTTGGGTTTAAAATTCAAATAAAAACCTCTTTGTTTTTGGTTGAGGATTTTAGAAATAGTTAAAAACAACCACAGCTTGTAAATTTTGG
The DNA here is from genome assembly GCA_963680785.1 of Diplosoma virens. Taxonomy (NCBI): domain Eukaryota; kingdom Metazoa; phylum Chordata; class Ascidiacea; order Aplousobranchia; family Didemnidae; genus Diplosoma; species Diplosoma virens. The sequence continues at coordinate 17,640,131 of OY796884.1, read as the reverse complement.
TGCTTCCTCATTTTGGGTAATTACACAAGCTTATTTCTCTGTGATTTCGAATGGTAACTCAAACCCAAGTTTTACTACCAAACTGAAATAAAGTAGAGCATGGAAAAAATAGTCGTTAAAATTAAAAAAAAAAACAGCAAGAAAACAAATTTACAGTAATGGCTTTAGTACGGTGCGAACGGAGCCGCCGCACCGGGCCCGCCCTAAGAAAAATTTTGCTCTATTTCTTCATAGCAGCACCATGACGGTGGTACCCCTAAAGTGATGACCTTTTTTTTAGCCCCCTAAGACAATGACATGTTTTTAAAGATATTTTTGTTTTGGAGTGAAAAATAGTGGCCCCCTAAACTGAAAACTTTTTTTTAGAAATTACTTTATTTCAGAACGCTAAAAAGTGGCCCCTCCTAAAACGATGACCTTCTTCTAAAAATCATTTTATTTCGGAACACTAAAACGTGGCCCCCTATTTTTCTTGCACAGGACCCTCATTTTGTAAGGCTATATCACTGATTATTGGTATCAAAAAACTTTTCTCTTGCTTTAGTTTACTGCACTTTGAAGGCAAGCTAAGTTGAATTTAAAAAACTAGATTTATTAACTGCTCGGTTGTGAAACTTTGCTTGTCTTTCGTTTTTAATGGACTGTGGGATTGTAACCCTGGCGGTAAGCCTGTAAGCCTAATTTAATAAAGAATGAACAAACAGGTATGTCACGGCATTGAGTGGAAAAACTTGGTAAAATAACTTAAATAAACAAAAATACAGTAACTTTAAAAATATGACTTATAGTCTATAAATTTCTTCAAATAACTTAGTGAACGTCAGCTGTTACCGTGTTAAAACTTTCTTTAGGACGGCCAATATGTTTGTAAATTATTTTTTTCTCAAATTTTTGTGAAACAAAATTTTTGATGTGTAAATAAAATGTTTAATTAATTAAGTTTTTGTCAACTTCTTTTTTATTAAAATTCATTTGTTAAAACAAAATGTCGCATCGTTTAATTCAGTGTAAACCAAATATTTTTCAATGTCTCATTGTAATGAGACAACGTCATTTTGATTTCATTGTGTGTGAACGAGCCTTAATACAGTGAACCACAATGCATAAAGCAATCTTATGTAATGTAGTGAACTAAAAGCATATTATAATAACATAAACTCCGAAGAAATACGTTGATTTTTAACTTAGTGAGATACCTGGCACTGAAAGGACGCAGTACGTTCCTCATATCCAGGGCAGTAGATGTTGGTTGGAAGTCTCAGCAAGCCAGAAGGTGGTGATTTGTCGTAACGGACCGGTACTTGGGCTTTATTATCTTCATGAGAGAAAATACAGAATCACTCAGGCAGTGGCGTAGCTAACCATTTGATATTGTGGATATATTCAAGGGCGGCATGTTGTTGAGGGCGGCAAAATGTGATGACTTTATGAGCAATTCTTTTTTTCGATTGTGACGCACTGTGCTCTCTGTGAAGGCATAGATTGCAATTCACTCTGCTGAAATCATGTCGGCTGTGTGCCTGGGCACTGTTGAGTTTGTTTAGCCTATAGGTTTTGGGAAAAAAGCATTAAAGATTTTACAGTTTTACGCCAGACTTAGTAGTTTATAGCTTGGCTACAGCAAATTTGCTACTACAGTGTTGTTTAATTTTGCAGATTGCAGTTAAAAAATTTAGTTGCAAATTTTTTTAAGTTAATTAATTTACGTAAAGTTAACCTACCAATGAAAAGAGTAAAAGAAAGTGGAGCTTCTGTCAAAAAAAAAAAGAAAGCCAGGGAAGAAAAGCTGAAAAAGTATGAAGGAGCCATTTTGAAGTTTGTAAACATTTCTTTACAGTCCTCACTCTCTTCAGCTAACAAAAGGGATGAGGTTAGCAGCTTCAGCAAATCTTTACCTCACACGGAAACGGAAAAGACAGTTGAACGTGAGCAAAGTAATCAAGAAGTGATCATTGAAAGTATTCCTACCAACGAAACACTTATAGCAAAAGATAAAATTGATGATATAAACGATGTGGCTACTTTGCCAGAAGTAATAACTTATTACATGAAAGTTGAGATGGTCAAAGCAGGACCTGAAAGATATCAGAAAAAAGAAGGACTGTTCAAGCCAGCGATTAGAGTAATTAAAGAAGGAGACAAAGAGAATGAGTCTTTAAGCTTTTTGAGTAAGAAGTGGTTCTATAAGACGTTAAAAAACGGTGATGAAGTTCTTAGATCATGGTTGCTTTATTTGAATAGCCATTCAGGATTATATTGTTTCTGTTGCAAGTTGTTTCAATCAAGAAGTGATAATTCTTAATTCGTTTCCAAACCCTTTGTTAATTCTGACATCTAAATACATGCATTTTTAATCATGAAAATTCAAAAATTCACAAGCAGTGCTTCGATAAATGGAAGGAGCTTGCACTGAGACTTCAACTTCATGAAACAATTGATAAAGAAATGCAAGATCTCATGGATAAGGAAAAAAATAAATGGAGAGAAATTCTGCATAGTGTAGTTGAAGTCATAAAGTTTCCATGTAAGCAAAATTTTTCTTTATGTAGCATCGTGAAGACTCTAACTCAAAAAACCAGGGAAATTTTCTTGAAACTTTAAAATTGTTTGCAAAATATAATGCAGTCATTAAAGAACATCTTTCAGTTATCCAACTTTCTAGCAAGGCATGGCAACGTACCTTTCACCAAGAATTCAAAATGAGTTAATTAAGCTTCTTGGAAAAAAAAGGTAAAACATCTCATTCTGGAGGAAATAAAGGCAGCAAATATTTTTCCATTTTACTCGATAGTACTCCCGACGTCTCTCATATCGATCAAATGGCTCTTATTGTTAGATAAGTAAAAGTTGACAGCAGTGAGGTACAAATAAAAGAGTTGTTCCTAAATTTCTTTCCACTGCACAGAAAAAACGCAGATGAAATTACTAAGTCTATTCTCGATCAGCTTCGGCAAAATGGTTTGGACATAATGATGTGCAAAAGTCAAGCATACGACAATGCTTCCACTATGGCTGGAATCCATTCTGGAGTACAATGCAGAATAAAACAAGTTAATTCTAAAGCAATATTTATTCCATGTGCTAATCATTCGCATAACCTCGCAGGCGTTCACCCTGTGGCATCGTCTGAACATTCTGCAACATTTTGTGCTGTTGCGGAAAGGGTCTACTCCTTTTTTTCTGCTTCTACTCAAAGATGGAAAGTGTTACTTAAGCATGTACCAATTGTGGTAAAAAGAGTAATATACACTCGATGGAGTGCGCATTACGAAGCTGTAAAAGCTCTTCAGCATTATTTCCTTGATGTAGTGAGTGCATTAAACGAGCTATGGGATCAAAACGAAAATATTGATGCACGAGGACAAGCTTGTGGCATATTGGATGCGATTCAGCGATTTTCCTTTGTTTCTTTTTTACAATTTTGGATGGAAGATCTAAGAAAATCTTATGATACCCAAAAATATTTACAGCGAAGAGGTTTGTCACTGAAAAACTGTTCCCACAAGATGAATGCTTTTATTGCTTTTTTGATCAATGATTGCGATGCGCTGGTTAAGCAAAGTAGTGAAACTGCCATCAAGATTTTCGAAAAGCAAGAAATTCCGATTGAAGAAGGACGTGTCCGAAGGAAGAAAAAAATGCCTGGCGAACATGTAGAAGACGTAGGTCTCTCGGCTGTTGAAGAAATCAAGAGATACATGCTAGAAGCTATGGACCGATTTTGGAGTTAAGCAGAAAAGCGGTTCAGTGAAATTTGTATGTTAAATGAAGTATTCGGCTTCTTAAATCCCCACGCGTTGTTGCGAAGCGAAAACATCAAAGAAGATACGAACAAATTTAAGAACATATATGCTGATGACGTTAATTTTTTTGAATTAACTTATGAATAAGCCAGGCTCACTAGGCTAGTACAATCCAGTAGCACAGCATTTCAAAGCGATGCCACAGCGCTGAATGTGCTGCAGTGGCTTACCAAATATCGTTTATGCGAATCAACATCTTATTTATTTTTGTTTCTTAAGCTTTACCTTTCTGTTGCTGTTTCTATTGCAAGCTGTGAAAGAAGTTTTTCAAAGCTTAAATTGATAAAATCTTACTTGAGATCGACTATGGGCGAAAGCAGGCTGTCTGCTTTAGCAATCCTGTCCATTGAAAGTGATTTCGTCGAGATGCTATCTTTTGAAGATATAATTTTAGATTTTGTTTCTGTGAAAGCTCGACGATTCAATTTTGAACTTTTGATAAAAATTAAACTATCAATATTATTTTTTTATTGTATAAAACTTCGTTTTTATGTTCTTCGTTTGATGGTGTTAAAGGGCGGCAGTTCTTGCAAAAATCCAAGGGCGGCAGGTTACGTTGCTACGCCACTGCACTCAGGTAGGTTGATCCAAAGGAGGAAAATATATTTAGGTTGAGGAATATGTTCGTAGCATTTTTTCAAAGATTCTATTTAAACAAAAACGAAAATTTATGGCTATAAATTAATAAATTATGTATTCTTCGTTGCTGTTTACAACCTCCTCCCACCTCTCGACCAATTTGTCGATGCCGTTCCGCCAAAAATCCCCGGGTCTGGTATCGAAGAATTTGTTGAGGCAGTTTTTAAGGTCCTCTTCATTGTCGAAGGTAACGCCCCTCATATGGTTGGACAAAGAGCGGAAAAGATAGTAATCCGTGAGTGCAAGGTCCTGAGAATACGGCGGATGCCGAAGGACCTCCCATTCGAGCTTTTGGAGTGCGGCTTTGACAACTTGTGCAACATGAGACCTGGCGTTGTCAAGAAGTATGATTTGGCCTTGTTGATGGGGTCTTTTCAGTCGAATAGCCTCATTCACGCGATGTAGCTGAGCTATGTAGAGCTCCTTGTTGACCTTGGCATTCCTTTCGAGCATTTCCCAGTGCACCATTCCCTCCCAGTCCCACCAAACGCAGATCATGGTCTTCCTTGGATGGAGCAGGCTTAACTCTCGACTTTTGCGTATCTCCAGGAGCCACCCATTTCTTTCTTTGCTTCATATTTATATATAGGCACCATTTCTCATCTCCCGTGACGATTCTGTACAAAAAGCGCTGTTTGTGACCGTGTGTTGCTCGATGGCGGGCGAGATGTTGAGAAGCAATTTGAAGGCGATTTACTTTGTTGTTTTCGCTAAGCTCATCAGGCGCCCAGAATCCCAATTTTTCGGCAAATCCCATTGAATGAAAATGATTGAGAACCGTTTTTTGATCGCAGTTCATTTTTTCGGCCAATTCACGACTTGTTTGGCGACTTTCCTCCTTCAAAAGTGTTTTGAGATGGTCTTCGTAAAATTCAGAAGGTCTTCCGCTGCGGGGCGTGTCATCGATGTCAAAATTGCCATTTTTGAACTTTATAAACCATTTTCTTGCCGTAGATTCGCCTATGACACCTTCCCCGTATACCATGCAAATGTCCCGGGCTACTTCAGCAGCTTTTTGGCCTCGATGAAAAGCAAAGAATAACAGGTGTCTGAAATGTTGCTTTTTACCCCCTGGATATTCCATATGTAAGCCTCACAAATAATAAAATCTTAAAATACTCAAAAAGACAATCAGCACAGTCAACCACAGTTCTACATTTTTAGACTGCTTAAAAAAACTCTTTTATTTCACGTAACAGCTCCCTAAATCTTTCCAAAAATCTTTTTCTGCTAAGTCACTTCAAATCTGTATAAAGCAGTAGGTCTATAGGCGCTGCCTCAGCCTCTTTCAGGGAAACGCGGAAAAGTCTCCTCTGCAGACTCTTTGCACGAATTGAGCAGACAACTTTCATGGCAATATACACCACCTCTTTTACATTTAACACTTTTCCACATAAAGCCTGCTGATGGATGATGCAGTGATAATAAATAAAGTTTGAAAAAGAGTTATTCTGTTAGCAGAAGCAATAAACACACTACTACTGCCAAACATAGCGGGTGCCCCATCAGGCGTTATAGAAATAAGTTTTGCAAGTGGCAGCTTGGTCTTGTTAGCAAAATACATGAGTTCTTGGAATTTGTCTCCACCCCGTACATGTCCCTGAAGAAGCAACATGAAAAGTAGCTCTTCTTTTACAGTTATGTTTTCAAACACCATCCTTATTAAAATGCACAGTTGCGCCACATACACAAAATCTGTTGACTTATTAAATGAAATAACAAACACTCGCACCTACCATTATTTCTCTGTAACTACGCTGCAAGTTTCTCCTTTATTACTTCACATTGCTTTGTTAACGCATCTCTCAGCCACTGAAGGTTTTTGATTGCTGACATGATTTCATTCTTGTTTTTAAAAGTCACAAACAGTGAATCAACGGCTTTCATTAACGCTTTCTTGACCATTTCGCCATCTTGAAATGATTTCTTTTGCGTGGAAAGAACATGGCAAACTCGATATGATGCTGTCTTAGCTGTTTACCTTTCGTACTTGGCTTAAAAAAAATTTCTCCCAACACTCCGGCTAACTCTACAGGTACGCTCAACAAAAATCAACCATATCAAAATCTAATAGTAGTACCTAAAACCCACCAAGTGGTTGTCATCAAACCCTGGATCTTTATATCGAATGCTTCAGAAAATAATTTCATTTTTTAAATTTTATTTCTATATTTATCCTCCTGAATCGCAGGAAAGCGACAGAGGCACTAATACGTAGGGCAGGCAATTACCCTACCTGCTTCTGGAGATGCGAAGATATTGCTGTCCGCCTGTAATTTAATAGAGAGATGACTTTAATTTAAAACTGCTTTCCAAAACCATCAAGCAGGGGAAAGTGCCATAAAGTGTCTTTTTTGAGGACGCAACAGAATGTCGCGTGTAGGTGTTGAACCGAGACCATACTGATCATAAGCATGGCGCTTTAAGCACTCGACCACGCTGTCATATCAAACAGAGATCATTAAGTTAAATAAAAAATTATATGACAACATTAATTATAAAAAAAAGAGCATCTTTATAAAGCCAAAAAAGAAACAAAAATAATAGCCTATAATTAAACCAACTGATAAAGGCAAAGCCACCATAGTTTTATACAGATTTGATTATATAAATTAAGAAAAAAATCAACTCAACAACAAAAAAAAACTGTCAAATATTTTCTCAAGAAAAAATTAAAAACGACCCGATCGTGTTTAGAAAACGAAAACGCGTCTGATTGGTCAAGAAAGTAACCAGTCAGAAGCGAAAGATAAAAGGTGTTAGTTGTCATAAAATTATGTCTTGATAAAGATTCGAGCTTGCTAATTTAAACTATTTCCTTCTGTAATAAACGCCCGTTTAAACTGAAAGTGCGAGGCGCTTTAATTCCTCCGTTTTACTGTATTTGTTTGTTTAAATTGTATAAATTGTATTGCGATAAATTGTAACTGTAGTGTAAGCTACTAGTTGCCTTACTATAAATAATTATTAAGTTGATTTTATATTTTGTTTATTTGTTAATGCAACTGTTTTGCAATTACCGGCCCCTAATTTTGGATATATCAAAAAATTGTTGTACGGTTGAAGTTTCTTATTCGTTTTTTAGCTTTAATTAATTGATAGGATTGAAATTTAGAATTACTTAAAGCAATAAAATTATGATTATACTCTATTTGAATTGTTTGTAAAGCGCTGTAATTTTTTTGCGCTAGATGCCTGAATCTAAATTTCATTTATAATCACGCACCACTTAAGTTACATTTCTTGTAGATACCACTTTCTAATCATTGACATCGCCAGTTATGGACAAAATTCCGATGGTAAAATATTTTCATCTTTACCCAAGCTCTATTCAATCGAACGTTTCCCTACCGAGCCGTGCCCCTTGATACGATGGCGAACCAAACGTTCTGTACTGTTTTTTGGCCAACGAGGAATTTTCTATACCTAAGTTTTTGCTTAATGCGGCCTCACCATCAAAAATATTTGGACCTAAAAAAGTGTGTCAATTCGCTTGCCTAGTCGTTGAGAGTGTTTTTGGTATTCTGACTCAACGTCTTCGTGTTATTTTTGTAATGCCGATTGCTGTACGCGTCAATCTGACAGACTTAATTGCTAAACCGTCATGTTGTCTTCACAACTTTTTCATGCGCAATTTCACTACTTTTCATGCGCAATTTCACTTGGACGTATGATGCTACAGGCGCAATTTCACTTGGACGTATGATGCTACAGGCGAAGGGTCTTTGGGTAGCAGGCGTCGAGTCCCATAAGTAACTGCCTATTGGGAATAATGCCCGCTGCTGCTATGAAGCTGAAACGATGCAGAATGTTTTCTTTCTTTGATTCTGTGGCGTTTCAAGAATATTAGTTTTAATGTCAATAATACATATTTTGCCCAAGTGTATTTTGTATAAATCTTTTTGCTATCATTATATCAACTATTAATCAACCAGAATCTCGACAACGTCGGAATTGCGTACCAATTATTCCGACCTGCTTTCGGAAATGACAAGATGTTGTCCGTTTCAAAACTTTTTCTTTAGTTTGACCTAAAGTTAAACCTGCTCTATCGATAAACATGGAGTTTTTTGGGTTTGATAGCAATAAAAATTTAGACAACATGACGCTTCATTTATAATAAGAATACAGCAGTAGGACTAGTATAAAAATTAAACGGAGACAATATTGCTTAATTGCGATCGCCATCAAAATAATGTTTCTACCAATGGTACAACCTAAATAATTTTTTTTTGTGCTTAAATATTATTATTTTAGTTTTGAATCTTTTTCAAGTTCCGTACAAATTTTGTTATTGCATGTTAATTGATAGTTGCCTCTTTTTGTATAAGTTTTGCAAATATATTGCAGGCAGGTAAAAGTCATGCGGCAACCGTTCAATTTACTCTTTAATACTCTAGTGATCTGTGTACCTTGAAATTGTTCGTAGCAATTTTAAGCAGTTGGATTACAATTGTATGCAAGTCTATAAAAATATTTACTTTTTAAAACTATTTCTCAATAAATTTAGTATTACCATTTATTGTTCGTGCAATTTGCTTTTTTTAACTTTTTGTCTCAGCGAATAATTTTGAAGCTTTTGGTCCTACAATCGTACAATCGCACAGAGAAAGTGTTTTGTTTTAAATCTAGTTACGTCCTTTCATCAACGTAACCTAGTTTGAATATTTTTTCTGTTATTACGAATAAAGTTTAACCGATTCCACCTATAGCCCTTCGACTTTAGAAAATAAATTGAAAAATCCTTTTAATTGAAAAAATAATTTGAAAAAATATATCCACTTTGGCTACTTTTGAGAAAAACACGAAAACCTATTACAAGACTCTTATTTTACTTTCTGAAGATTGTCTATAGTATACTTATAAAATTAGTGTGTTTGCTGAAATCTGCTGTTTATCAATAATTTTTTATTTCATTTTTTGTAAACTTGAATTCGTGAATATACGGGGTTTTGAAAAAAAACTTGCGAAAATCATACATCCAACAAAATTTACTCTAATAACACTGGTCAACAAAAAAATTTTTTTTTTCTTGCATGGACTTTGAGAACGGAGTTAAGGTAACTTTGGGGTGCTGAATCCGAATCTGAGCTCAGATTTTTTCTATCACATCACGTTTTTGTGCAATTTGCATGTTTTGTAATGCTGCATTGTGTGAAAGTTGCTCATTCGCTCAGTGTTTGATGCCATTAATCAAGCACAAAAGCAACTTCAAAAGCATAATTTTTAAACCAGTTTTGCGAAATGGGAAAAAAAGGCCATAATATTGTTTATGGCGCCGGAAAGTGGTCAGAAACTCAACTTCTTATTTCGATGTTGGATACGAGAACTAGCCATGAAGTTACAAAAATTGCACTTTGCAGACAAGGTAGTAAGGTTAAGAAAGGTTGTTATTCTGAAACATATGTTTGTTTGTAACAGCAATAGTTTTTAAACAGGAGTGTTTGTTAATATGTTTCAGGTTCAGTAATATTTAGTACCGCTTGGTGACCAGGACAAAAGTTGGGCGCCTCACCAAGTTTGTACAAAGTGTATCAAAACATTGAGATCCTGGTCTCAAGGAAAGAATGCGAAGCTCAAATTTGGTGTGCTAATGGTATGGAGTGAACCAAAAAACCACGTGGATGACTGCTACTTCTGCCTCGTAAATGTCAAAGAATTCAACAAGAAAAACAAGCAACACTTGCAATACCCAAACATACATTCTGCTATGCGACCGATTCCCCATAGTGATAAAGTACCTGTACATATTTTTACCAAGCTTCCGGACATTGATGAGGACCAGCTTAGGTCTTCCACGTCTTCAAGCAATTCTGATGATGATGATGAAGAACAGGATATAGCGCACGAGGCATGGAATGCTGGCTGAGTTTCTTTGTATAGTTAGTCTGAATTGAATGATTTGACACGAGATTTAAATTTGCCAAAGCAATCCGCTGAAGTGCTGGCTTCCAGACTGCAGAAAAAACATCTTCTCAAAGCTGGTACAAGTGTTTCATTTTATCGTAACCGGGAAGAGAAATTAAGAAAGTACTTTCAGTCTGATGGCCAGCTTGTTTACTGTACCGATGTTGAGGGGCTTCTTCTTGCTATGGGTTTGTCTGTATGTCGTTCAAATAACTGGAGACTTTTTATTGATAGCTCAAAAAGAAGCCTTAAGTGTGTCCTGCTCCATAATGGTAACCAGTATGGATCCATCCCTATAGGACACTCTGTCTCTCTGAAGGAAAACTACAAAAACATCAAGGTTGTGCTTGAAAGACTGAAGTACTGCGTTCACCAGTGGTTGATATGTGTGGATTTAAAAATGGTAAATTTCCTATTAGGGCAACAAGGAGGTCATACCAAATATCCTTGCTTTTTATGCTACTGGGATAGTAAAGCCAACGAAGAGCATTGGGCAAGAAAAGAATAGCCACCAAGGAATACAATAAAACCTGGAGAAAAGAATATCGTCAATAACCCCTTGGTTGATCGGAAAAACATCATTTTGCCGCCACTACACATCAAACTTGGACTAATGAAGCAATTTGTCAAAGCACTTGATCGTTCTAGAGACTGTTTTGGATACATTTGGTTAACCTTTCCTGGCCTTAGCTATGAGAAGAAAAAAGCAGGGATATTTGATGGGCCTCAGATCAGAACGTTGCTCAGGGACCAGTATTTCGTGACTACAATGACTGTCGTTGAGGCTCAAGCTTGGAAAGCATTTTCTAAAGTGGTTCATAACTTCCTTGGTAATAAGAGAGCTGACAATTATATAGAGTTGGTGGAGGAGATTCTTCTCAGCCTACAAGACCTTGGGTGCCGAATGAGCATTAAAGTGCACTACTTGCACAGCCACCTCAGCGAATTTCCAGCAAATCTTGGCGACGTTAGTGAGAAGCAAGGAGAGCGTTTCCATCAGGATGTCAAAGTGATGGAAAAACGTTATCAAGGTCGATGGAACTGCAACATGATGGCAGATTATTGCTGGAGTTTGATGAGAGATGTCCCTTACGCAGTTCATAAAAGATTAGCAACAAAAAGAAAATTTTTGATGCCATAATGTGATTTCGTTTGTGCTAAACTACAGTATGCGTTGGATTTGTGTACAGTCGTACTGATTGTTGCGATGTGACAGTGTTACTTTTTTGTATATTTTTTGCTTGGTTTTGCTTAAACCTGCTAATATAATTTTGTGAGAATGACACAAAAAGAAAAAACTTAGATTTTCAATGATGTCGTACCTGTACTGAGCATAATGCTCCAGATTGTGTATTTTTAATATATTTCACGTATCTACTATTTATAAATGATGTGGTCAATAATACACAACACGGTTTAAGATTACAAATAGCTTTGAAAAGTCATTTTAAAGGAGATGCTGCCTTCCGTTGTAAACATTATTCCATTTAAGGGCACTTAAACGCAACATAATTTTTTTAATTTTTGGCAAAAATTAGCAATCTTTTAAAAAAATAAGTTTTTATATCTCAAAAACGTGACGTGATGAGCAAAAACTAACACCAAATTGGGATTCAGCGCCCCCAAATTACCCAAAATCAGTTGAAAAAGTCCATGCAAAAAAAATCGTGTTGACCAGTGTAATTTACTGTTTAACAATAAAAATATACGACAAAACCACACACGAATAAAAAAACAACACAATTTATAAAAAAAGCCCACCTAGGAAGCAAAAGGGGGAAATCCCCTAAATATTTTCAAAAAAATTACATTTTGCAAAAAATTTTGTCAAAAATCTGCCAATTTTGCAAAGGTATTTAAAAAAAAGACTGTCTCCCGCCACATAAAGTTTCGAGAAGTTTTAGTAAGAACTTATTTGCTATTCATCCAATGTAACAAAATATTTTGGTTCGAAACAGGCAAAAAAATTTTTTTCGCCGGAGAATTTTAAAAAATATCTAGTTTTTTTTCCTGTCAACAACTTCTTGATTGCACTTCGCCCACCCCCTCAAAAAAAGCTTTTAATTTAAAAAAGAATGTTTTGAATTCTACCATGAATGTTCGATTCTAATGATAAGAGCCTCATCATCATCGCTTTCATCAACATTGCTTTCAGCTTCCTCGCAAATTGGTCTATAATAGTCCATGACTTCCGCTACTCCATTTTGCCCCATTGCTTGCAAAAGTTGCAAAACACCTCGTTTCTTCATAGCTTTTACAGTGTTTATTGGAGGAAGCTGTTTGGAAACTAACAAAGTCAACCGAGTTTCTCGTTTGAGGATTGCATGCTGACACTTAGTAGCAGCATAGAAGTTTCTCACAGTCATCTTCGATGACTCAGGCACCACTTCCAACACTTTCGCATCAGTAATGCGAAATCTTGGCTGGGTTTTAACAGCGATTTTGGACAATGCTTTGAAATCGTAGACTTTCCAGTCATCACCGTACTGAAGAACATGGCCGACTTCATTGAAAGCTTCGAAGTAATCAGGTGGCGTTAAAATTGTTTCTTTCCTTTGCAGAAGTGTCAAGGGGGTTCACACCATAAGCGTGTAAGTGCCTTTCCAGAGATAAGATTGTTTTTCAACCAAAAAGAAATTTTATTTACCATAAAAATATTATAATGACTCAAGCAACTACAAAGTAAGAAAAATTTTTATTGCTGTTGTTTATACTGCAATCCGGAAAATTAAGGGCTCCTTTGTACGGAAAGAGGCTTTGCCTAACTCACCATACACATTACACCCGCCATTGATCAAAACTAAAATGAACCAAAATTTATTTTACTGGAAAAACGTTTAATTTTTATCATTATAGAGCTTACCTTCACCAGAATATCGGGCACGTTTGGCTCTGTTTTTTTCCACGCAGCTTCATCCTTTTCCTTTTTCTAGAATTTTGCAGATTAGCAACTGCAAACTCATCAACTTCAACATTCATTGCTTATAACTTATAAAAACTTTGCTTTGTTCCAATAGCTAAACTCCTCTCCTCTCCAACTAATGCAGCAACTGCTAGCTCTGCAAAAGTTTAGATTACCCGCTTCAACAATCAGCTGATAAGTCACGTGACAAACCGCGCATTGTTATTGGTCAATGTGGATGCAATCGGTTTTGGAAAAAAAGAGTGATGGCTTCTACGGGGTTTTGGAAATAAACGTTGCTTTTGTTGTTAATTTTGAAGCGGATAGAAATTGTTTTGGAAGCAAAGCATTGAATGGTAGATGTATATGACGGAACACTACCCAATGCCATGCATAACTCATTTTTTCTTAACCCATTAATGCTCGAAATTAAAAATTTTTGAATTTTTTTGTTTTATTCATACATGTTGCATATATTTGTGTCTTTTAGATGCCTACATAATTTTTTTGCAAATATTTTAAATATAAAGTGGTTTTTAAGACCGTATGATATATCATACGCTGGGAATTTATGAGTAAAATTTTGAAATTATGAAAGAAAAACTATTTTTTGGTTTTATTAATTTTTATTTCAAAAACTTTCTGATATGAAGTGAAATTAACGTATAGTATAGAGAAATACCATTTATTGATGGAAATGTTGCAAGCATGTATCAGGATGTAGGCCTACATTGCATTTGATGCAAACAAATTTGGTACATTTGCCGCAATCTGCACATCGTCTTTGGGTTTCAGTTTTATTAACAAGGTGATTTCTGTTATCAAATCGTACCACTTGCGGAACTTGTTTCTTTTTTTTAGGATGTATTCCTTCTACTTTCTAATTCTGGTGCCGCTAGCAATGCAACAACTATTTTCCTTGTAAATTCTAGTAGAGAAATACTATTCTAAATAGAGAATAAAAGAATCCATAAATTTACAATACTTCCATTGAGGCAAAACCTAAACAAAGGCCAATACCATTTTCTCGATCAAATTCTAACTCTGTGATGACCTCTCATTTTGTCAAATAAATCAACGCCTCCCATTTGTTTATTATATAGCTTTACAATGTTTGGTTGAGGTACAGATACTCTGTTTCTCTCAGATTTTTTCCATCGTTTACAGCTGCCAACATAAAAAGCCTTTTTATCTTTCAAATTGGTAACGAGATTTACTTGACTATTGTCGTGCCATCTTAGAAGTGTAATTTCAGTCTCTTTATCTTCAACTGCACAGTATGTACCTCGTTCAGCTTTGCTTATATCTTGTAGTGGTGCTTTTTCCGTTCTATCATTTCGAATAGTCCCAACACAAAAAAGCCCATTATTTGACAAGGTATTCATCAGAGTTAGAGAGGTAAAATAGTTGTCCATATAAATGCATGACCCCACTGGTACAAACTGTAAACATAGTTTTTCTGTAACTGAAGATCCAAATGTTTTACCTGCAATTTTGTCTCCTGCACCTGTATAGGGATAGAATTTCACTAAAAATCCATCTGATCTGGTAAGGCACCAAAACTTGAAACCATAGCGTATGGGCTTGCCCCTTATAAACTGCTTCATCCCGTAATGTCCAAAATAAGGATCCATTGCTTCATCAAGAGAGAAATGGTTGCCCATTGGTTCTGCATACTGGCAAAATTTATCATTCAGGTGATCTAATAGAGGCCTAACCTTATAGAGTTTATCACGAGCATCAAGTTTACTGTTGTCATTGAAATGCATATACTTATATATTTTCTCAAAATTATTTCTATTCATTGCATGATAAACCAAAAAGTTGTTTGAATCAGTTCTTGTCTCCCTATACATTTTTCTCTGAGGCAATTTATTATAGCCTGATAATAGTAGAATCCTAAGATACTTGTAAAGGTTATCTACAGACAGAGTAAACTGAAAGTCACCGCCTTGTACGGCATATTTAACGGTTTCTCTGCAAATAGAATTCATTATATCTTCAGAGAAGCAATCCTTGAAAACATCAATTGGTTCGAAATTTTGGTCTTTAAATTTTGTTATAATGCAAGATTCAGTTTCACTAAAATCGCAATTATACTTTTCATAAGACTGTTTCAATGGTTTATTATGCCATTTGCGAGAGCATTTCTTTGCACGTGAACATTGCTTCTTAGCAGAGCTTAGTGTTACTTCCTTGTCTACATCCAGAACCTCAACACCAGCTTTACTATAGGCTCTAATCTCACCTTTCTCTGCAAGAATACCTTTACCGATACCTCGTACAGTTGCTGAAGTTTCGTCACAGTCACTTGAGGCATCGTCTTTATCCGAATCATCTCTATCTATTGGTGGAAGTAGCACCATTTGAAGTTCGTCACCATTATCAATTTCTTCAATAAAATGTTCAGTACCATTACAAGATTCAATAATATTTAAGATTTCTTCAGAGTCTCTTTCTATATGAAATAATTTTCTCTTAGGCATTTTTATATAGAATCTGGAAGCAAAAGATTAAATATATGTAGTATTTCATTTTCATTTGTACAACCATTACTTGTCAGTAAATAGGCTACTTCTATGTAAAGGAATGAATATCAGATATAGAAACTTGACATTTAAAGAACAAAATATCTTAAATTTATAATTGCTTTGCTGTTTTCGACTAATAATTAACAGAATTATCGATTGTTGTTTTAATCTTAAAAACTTTATTTCGAATGTTATATACACACAAATTTCCAGCGTATGATTTATCATACGCAATAAACAAACAATAATAACTTTACGTATAAACAAAACCAAAATGTCACTTTGGTTGCAAAAGATGGCTCAGCAACTCAAATAATAATATATCAGGCAAAAAAATCATTTGCGTCTACGAATCATTTCGATTTTGACAATATAAAATCTCCAGCCCCTAAAACTAAAATAAAAAAATATCGGTCGTAAAAAATTACTTGTTTCACTGCTCAACGTTGAAATTCATGTTTTAAACTTTGTAACATAAAAATTTAATTCAAAATAATTAAAAATCTTGAAAAACTAAAATTCTAGAACCACCATGCTTATTTTTTAGAACCACCATATCAATTTATATAAAATACTTAGTTTAGCGTATGATAAATCATACGCTGGGCATTAATGGGTTAACATGGCGCCTACGGGATTTTGGAAATAGGCTCTTCATATGATACAAACAAATTAACAATTATTTTTTCATTAAAAAAATTTTATTGCTTAAAAATTTTGCTTTTGAATCAAAGAAAATACAATATTTTTTATTTAAAAGTTTTTATTTTTAAAATAAAGTTCAAAATAATTTTTAAATTTAATTCTATGTTTGAAATATATTTTTTCAGCGACCGTTACTTTCGATAAAAATAAATATAAAATTTTTTAAAGTTTTTTTGTAAATTTCCCGCTGAAAAAATTATATTTTAGTTGTTACTTCGTAACTAATTATTATTAGAAATCTTATTTTCACATTTTTAATGTAAATTGATCAAATTACACGAAGTATTTGCAAATACTCGAAAACCACAACCATTCTGTGACATCACAATGAAGCGATATAATTCTATCAGGTTTTCGCATTCGATAAAAGAAATCGTGTTTAACGTCTGACTGTACCCTCCTGCTCCTAGCGTCAGTTTAAACTGACGAAAGTAAATGAATTGCAAAACTTTTGCAAGCCTGTTTTTGATTCTTTTTTCGCTTATTACCATTTCAATAATATATGTTTTAGCTATCTTTAGTAATTTTTCAATCTATTTTCAATTCTCAACCGTTTGATGACAGTACTTCTTTTAGCAATACAAAAAATGCTTTTTTTTAAATTAGGCTGTTGTAAATATCGCGATAGCTTTTTATTTATAATTTAAAACGATTATCTTGATTCAAACAATTATCTTGATTCCTCATTGTCAATTTAATCTAAAAACTAGTTTCCTACAAGTATCAGTGTGCTTAAAATTCTTCTTTTTGCGCCGTCACTTTAAACTGACGCTAGTAGGATATGGGTTAATTCTTTTAATTTTTTTTACAAAAAATACAAAAAATAAAAATCTTAATTTACTGATAATCTTAATTTACTGATAAACAGTCTTTTTGTTACTAAAAACTAGTAATTAAATTTTTTTTATAATGTGCTACTCTTAGAATTTTATATTTACCTATTATTTCAAGTATAAAGCGTCAAAAATTGTTAAAAAAATTAAAAACCAGTAAATTTGCTAAATAACTAGCTTAGCGAGACCAGTCTAAATAGCTTTTTCATTGAAGCGAAATGTTTCAATGACATTTGTCAATAAAACTTTATAGATACAAATCTATAATGTCTATTTGTCATTAAAACCAATGAGACCGGTTCATTGTGTGTGAACCGCATAATAAAATAAGCACAATCTAAAATGTCGCATTGATTCGTTGGTTTCAATGTCTATTTGGTTTCATTGTGTGTGAACCGATCTTGACGCTTTTTTTCTTTCGCTTCTAACTGATTGCTTTCTCGACAATTCCGACGCGTTTTGTTTTCTATATAACCACGGTTGGATTGCTTTTAGTTCATTCTGCCAATTCCTCATGCAAGAGTCAAGAAATAAGAAAAGTTTTCAAGAAATAAATACCCTTTTCAAAGGTATTTTAAAGTTTTGTACCATCAATCAACTCTTAAACTGTAAGTGTACAATTAGATGGTGATATTTATGTCTCTGATGAGTGCAGCGTCTGTGACTTCATAATACATGTAGTATCAACATCAGAAAAATTTTTCTTGTTTTTTTTGCAGTGGCAACAATGGTAGTTTTTTCAATTTAATTTCTCTTCCAGGCCCGGCCTGGTAAAATAAATGTCCTTAGTTACATTGCAATTTTTTTAAAATATGGGTTTATCAACCAAAGACAACATCAGCAGGAAGACTATGAGCGGGACTGCGTGCAGAATTCTTTCCCAAATATGGTTTACCATTACATAAAGATTTATACTGATCATCAACAAAAGCGGGATTTTAATAACAGACTTGATCGTTTTGAAGCCATATATAGTTTTGAAGCCACGTTAAAGCGCAGCGTAACTTAGAAAAATAACTGTTTAATAATGGTAAGATCACAATTAGGAAGTAACACTTTTAAAATTATCTATAATGAATGATTTCAAATCTACAAAACCAAACAAAATTTATCCATTTGCTCAGTGACTGCCGATATTGTCAAATCTCAAATGTTTCATCAACATGTATTATATGGTGATATGGTGATGTTTCATCAACATGTTTCATCAACATGTCTGGCCATCATGTGGTGAAAAATAGGTGAACCCCACTCTTTGCTTCACAAATGTGTTTCAGGAGTGTTTTTTGCAACGGAAATTCACTTTGCAATTCAAAGTCCGATAAAACATTCAAGCTCTTCCAGTCTAACATCAAAATGAGCACTGCTTTGTTCTACAACATACGATTGTATAACTCTATATTGTTACCGTTCTACGCGCTACTGATGCAACTTACAGCTGCGCACCATTGTTCTACTGTCTACTTCGCATTATTCGCTTTATTGTCTGTTCTATCTTTTACCCAATTTTCGCTTAGTTCTCACCAAGCTGCCAACATGCTGATGCAACTTACAGCTGCGCACCATTGTTCTACTGTCTACTTCGCTTTATTCGGTTTATTGCTTGTCGTTTTATTGTCTGTTCTATCTTTTACACAATTTTCGCTTAGTTCTCACCAAGCTGCCAACACCGCTTCTGCTTTTAGAAAAAAGGTTCCAGCAAGAAGAAATTGTTTTGCTCTTCTAAGATTTGAGCTTCTTCTCACGCATAAAAGAACAACTTGATAGTTTATATAAGTGTAACAGAGAAAAAGAAATGATAGAAGCAGGAGTGACAAAAAGCTACTACGGTTTATAATGACCTTTTGGTATTTGTAAGTATTAGCTTTAATTCTGTACAAACTAAAAAGATTACAGGAAAGTTTATCCCATTGCAATAAATTTCAGTAAAATTATAATTAAAAGTAGAAGAAGCTCAAACTTCAGATTTTAAAACGGACAAAACAGCAAAACTTGATAATGAAAAACGTCAAAAATGACTTATCGGTACATTTTTTAGTGTTAAGCTTCCGACGCAAATTTTTGGAGTTGAAGAAATTTTGCTTAAAAATTGGACTAATTGCACGCGGATTTAACTTTACTTTTTAAAGTAGTAGTCAGTGGCGTACCGAAAAAGTTGTAATGGGGGTTTTGCGATCCTAAAACACGATTGCTATAAGTCGTTGTGGTTATGGGCCAAAGAGATTTCCCAAATTTTACTCAATGGTAAAAATCATGCTGTTCGGAATATTTTGCGATTGCATGAATTTTTTGCCTAACTAAACTATTATATATCGGTAAAAGTTTCCTCGAATTAAGCTTATTGAAAAGATTGAATTAATTCAGCTCAAAACGAACTTAATTTCAATAATGGTTATGATCAGAAAGCATTATTAGAAAATCATGAAAGTTTTGTATAGTTACTAGGTTTTAGGATTTCTTGGACTTTTTATCGTTCTGGGATTTTTCGGAAAAAATTTAACTACCGGGAAATCTCGGGATTCCGGGATTGCAAAATATACCACGGGGATGGCAAAATGTCACATAATTTTATTTAAAAATTTACTGAAGACAGGATTTTACTTACAATTAGTTTTCAATTACTCAATTTCCGGCCCAAAGCCCAGCAGGTGATTACTAACAGAAAAGTCATCTAGCAATCTTAAGCCTTTGCTAAATATGTGAGTTGTGATGAACCCACGTATTAAATGGCCCTGCTTTAAATCATTAGAACTTAAATGCAATAAATCGGGATTTCCCAGAAAGATTGTCCGAGATTACGGAAATTTAAAACTTAAAAATCGTTTGAGATCCGGGGATTTCGGGATCTCCGAACATAAATATTTAATAGCTACACAATTAATTTTATTTTAAAAAGTTACCTCTGATTGCATGAAAAAGACTGTTAAGTTTTTAATAAATTAAATTTAATCGTTTGATAGTTTGATTAAAAAATATTCAGCTCTAACTGCCTGATTGAGTTCTTTAAAATCGTATTTCAACAATATTAACTAGTTCTTTCTATAACAGTGTTTTTCAAAGTAAGCCTCCCTAAGGAAAAATTTGTATCCTATAGGGACACTCAACTGTTGAGAAAGCAAATAAGAAAGACTTTGAAAATATGTAAGTTGAATTAAAATTATATAAGAATAGCAAAAATTGGAACGTCTTTTATACTGCACCATGACAAAGCGAAGACCTTTTCTTTAGTCTTTATAAGCATGAAATACTATTTGTTTTATGCCACAATCCGCTTGTAAAAAAAATAGAAAGAAAGTAAACAGCAAAAACTAAAAAAAGGCTTGTTGTCGTCTTAGTCGGAAGAGCGTCCACTCCGGGTCACACGGACAAGACAAGGGCCAAGGACTAATCCTTTTACTACCCCAAGCTGCTGTACTTCGCAGTGATCGTGTTGCGCTAGCGTCGGGTTTGTCATCCAGAACCGATATACTTAGTTCTCCTTGTGGTTCCCGATCTATGGGACATGCTGTTAGGATGTGTTCTGCAGTTTGATCATGGTGCCGCACTCACAATTAAGTGAGGAAGCTAAAACTCATTTGCGCATAAACAAATGAATTTTTTATTCACCCTCTGAAGACAATTAAGCTTAATCCAAGCTGTTTGGGGGTATCTCATGTCAATAAGTTTGGTATTGGTCATTGAAATGAAAGCGCAAATCCTAGTTATACATTTACAATATTCCGTGTTCCATCTATAATTCATACACTGAGTAATGCAGATGTCTTGTACGGTGATGTTGTGTAATAGTTTCCGCGTAGGGGGCAACAACAGCCTTCCAGATATTAGATACTCTTGGTGGGGATCTGAGGACACACTTAAAAGACTATGCAATATATGATCAAGCTCTAGAGTGATACAGTTAGCCAAAGAGAATATCGTTTTCTGTTGGCAAAGCTTAGCTTCCTGGGTTTAGGTATGTAGTCTGTTGGTGTGAGACATATGGTGTTTATGACTCAAGTGTGTGTCCTGCGACACCAGACTATCACGCAGTACTCAGGTGTCGCATAGGCAGAGATAAGGCGGTTGTAAGCAATGTTTTAGCACAGCACCTCAAAGCTTTAGAAATAATTTTAATTCTTACTTGCTATTTTTAGGTAAAAAGTTTTCATGGGTAAAATTTGGCGGCTGTGTTTTTTTTATTTGACCTGCAAATATCTTCAATAAGCTGAAATGACATTTGGCTCAAAAAGTTTGAACGTTCCTGATGCAAGTCTTTTTTGCCTCCTCTTTGCGTCAAAAAGATTTTACTTTAAAATTGTTTTTATATTTTGATTTTTACTTAGTTTTTTAATAAAAATTTTCTCCATGCACGAAAATTTAAGTTTTTTGAGATTATATTTTTTAAAAATAAATCCTTTTTCTAAATTTTACCCGCTTGGAAAATTAAAACTATTTGCGGTATGGCTCGTTTTTAAAAACGTTTGGTTAACTCTTTTCTAAAAAGATATTTTACAAACATTGTTGTATTTAATTTTGTCAAAATTATATTGCAATAGAGATAAGTGTAACTAATGCTTCTGTTTTGCAAATTTCAAAGCGAACTATCTTTCCCCGGTGCCGCCGCGTTTATAAATATTACAGGAGGCAGCTTCTCCTTTGGTTCCCATGCTTACGGTGCCCCGCCTGTTACCCGTAGTAAGGGTAAAACTTTAATTCTGGACAAGTTTCATAATCATTCGAACCGTGCGATAATCGGTAGAAGTCTCAGCAACTCGCAGTTAAGGCGCCGGTGCCAGACAACTTTTCACTTTATAACAAAAACCAAAAAAGTTCTTTCATTTTATAACAAAAAAAGGATTTTTCAAATTAATTTTTCTCATTTAATTTTGGGAAAATGACTATATTGGAGTCTTTCAAGGGAGAAATACGGCAAAAACTTTTAAAAACTTTTGATCGAGCTATTTTTTTTTAATAATTGCAACTTGATTAGTTAAATTGATTTTTTTATTATACAACTCATAATTTCTTTATTTTTTGCACTTTTTCAGAGTTTTAATCGAAGTTCATCTGATCCTTTTTAGCTACTTAAAACTTGTTTTGCTTATCGGGTCTGTATCAAGCCAAGTAGGTCAACCTCACATCTCACGAGAAGGCATTGCGATGAAAAATACACATCTAAAGCGAGCAAAAAACATGACTTCATGCTTGAATACTTTACGGTTTTGAAATTTTTACTCGCGGGTGGCAACTACACATTAGCTAACATTGACGCAATTGGGACGATAGCAAAGATCGATTTATAAGCACTAATAATATTTAAAAAAAACAAAAGCGCGTTAAAGTTAACAACTTACATCATATCATTGTAGCCTAGTTGTTGCTGATATGTTATTATTCATTTGTGCTTACCTTTCAACCGTTTAAACATCATTTTTTAAGGAAACGTTTAACCCCCAAACTTCCCCTCGTGCTTACGTTTATGGTAGTAACTGTAGTGATCTTAGCAATAGTAAAAATTTCTTTTCTGATTGATTTCAATAGTTGACACGGGTTTTTCAACTTTTATTTCTTCCAATCTCTAGCAATACAAATAATTTCATTAATTCGACTTTTTATTTGACTTGCTGCATCTTCCGTAATAATATATGCATTTTTTATGCTATTTATTTATGGTTGCCCTACCAAAACGTTTTTACAAGAGCAACATAAATTTAGTCAAAAACCAAAAAAGATCTTCTTTTTTGACTTTGCAAAAAAATTTTACGTGTTTTTGTATGGGAGTCCGAACTATTTTTTGAGCAAAATTATGCAAAAAGATTTAATGAAACAGAAAAGGCCGAGAACAGCTAAGCGCAAAACTTTTTCTTTTTGTTTTTTATTAATAATTATGGTCATTTTTTGGACTCAAAAAAGAAGTGTTTTGACTTTAATTTTGTTAAATTCTGTCTTAACGAGTTTTGCCTTAAATAGAAGTTTGTACCGAAAAATTTTGATAAAAATTTTGCAGTGACGGTTATTTACGTCTCTTTAAAAAGAAATAATTGTATTTTTTTTATCAACGCTAAGATAAAAATCTCAGTTTACTACGTACATTATAGTGATCCAGATTACAAGCACTACTGAAAACGGTTTTTCTGCATAACCCGACAAATAATGCGCATAAAAATTCAACATACATTCAAAAAATATTTTTATGCATAAGCTGCTTTGGTTTTGATATGAATCCTTTTATAAAAGACGCGCATAAAGAGACTTAATTTCCTAGTTGAGGTTATTTCATCGGATAATTGACCTATTTTAAGTTGCTAAGAGACCCGTTTTGATAACAAATGCAATCGATTTTATGTTAGTTCAAAAAACTGCTTGCGTCGCGTGTATTGGTATTGTTAATAAATTCTTTAACTTGGGTCGTTTTTTGTAAAGGTTGTGTCTTTAGGAAAGACAGTTTACCACTTTTTCATCTGCTTAACAATCACAGCAGCTCCAAATTTCAGCCATGTCACTGTATAAAAACTAAAAAAAAGCAGAATATCTAAATCAAACCCGATCGCAATATCTTGGCTATTTTTGTTTGTGTCGAGGTTATTTCGTCGGATAACTCAGTGTTCTCCAACCTTTACAAAAAGCGACCCAAGTTAAAGAATTTATTAACAATACCAATACACGCGACCCCAAAGCAAATACAAAATGGTTCAACTACAAATTTAAAATGTTAATAGCTATGTATATCAGCGGTTCCCAAACTTTTTTTCACGGCGGCCTTTGAAAACTTAACAATACTCGCGGCGCCGTAATGAAAAAAAGGTATTCAGTTCAATTACTTCTTTGAACAATCTTTTTTTCTCAGAAACTTATGGTGTTCTCTAAAAAAAAAAAAAGGTCTTCACTTCGATTTCATCTCTGATTTCCCTATTTCCATCCCAAAATCAGAATGTTCTCTACACATTTTAGCTCAGGAATTTCAAGTGCAGAATTCCAGTAATAAAGCGACCCCACAAAATATTCAGGCGACCCCATTTGGGGTCGCGACCCTCAGTTTGACGAACACTGGGATAACTGACCTATTTTGACGGTGTGTTGAGTTGCTGAGAGTCTCGTTTTGATAAAAAATGCAATTAATTCTATCTTAGTTCAAAAAACTGCTCGCACCATTCTGTTGTGCTTTTAGAAACCATTACCACTTTTTACCACTTTTTTTTCTGTTTACCATTTTTTACAACTAGTTACCACTTTTTCATCTGTTTGGTAATCACAGCAGCTTCAAACTTCAGCCATGTCCCTGTATAAAAACTAAAAAATGCAGAATAAATAAACCAAACGCGACTGCAATATCTGGGCATCTCCAAAAGCAGGTCGGGGTAATCGTTTGACTTTTGCCCTAATTATAACACCTCCAACGTTTTACTATGAATCAAAAGTATGAATACAGAGTTGAAATAAAAAAATCAAAATAGGGAAGTTGCGGCTAGAAGTCACATCGGTAAGTTGTCACAAACCTTTTTTCTGTACCGCTGCCGGAGATAGTTACTTGCTATTTTCAAATATGTGGTTGTTTTTGTTATGATTGTGCTAAGAAGTCAACAGTTTTTGTTTTATCAGCAGATGTTGGAAAAATGTACGACCAAAATCTTTTTGTCTAAGACAAATTGCAAAAACTAAAATATTTGATATAAGTTGGAAATAAAAAAAGGCTTAGATAAAAATTTTGTAGTAGTTAATAGAGATGAATATAAGTACCAAATTGTATAACTTTCTGCGTAAAAATCTGCAGCCTGTTGATCAAGCTATACAAATTTGAATTCAAATTCATTTTAAAGTATGTTGTCATAGTATGTCGAAATTTTATGAACAATACAAAATTAGCTTCTAAAACTTTTGAAAGTCACAGAAAATAAATTGTTTTCATGCGAAAAGAACGTTGCGACAGATTTGAAATTATACCGCTGTATTTTTTCCTAAACACTGAACATTGCTTGACTCACTTAAAGATATTGCATTAAAAATTGCTTATTCTCGTTTGTTGACAAACAAAATGATTTACCAAGTTGTTTACGTTTTACACTGTAGTTCTCAACTTTTGTACATACAATGTGGAATAACTTCTATATTCATAATATTGCAGGCATGACATTTTAAAACTTGCGAAATGATTGATTTTACTATTCACATTTAAACGTACATAAAATTACTTTACTTTTAATTAAAAAGAAAATAAATGTAAGCATAAAATCCTTCCCCAATAACAAACTTTTGTCGCTTCGAAGGGTAATAAGGTAAAACAAAAATTTTTGGTATACTGCTACAACATATCTAAAAAATTTATTTACATATAAAAAAAGTTTAATAAATCTCAATATGAGCTCTATTTGTGGCTCAGAACACATCCAAACGATAATTAGTTTCTCGCCAAGTATTTTGAAGCACTCTAGCGTTACAGATTCAATTGCTTTAGTGATCCTTGCTATTAAAGTGCTTATGTCACGAAGAAAAGTGCAGTACACTTTGTCCTTCACATAAACCCGAAGAAAAAAGTAGAGAGGGGTGATGTTTGGCAAACAAGGTTGCCAAGATGTTCGTCTATCCCTCCCGATCTATATGTTTGAAAAGGTCTCTTCCAAAAAGTGATGAACACATAACCCCCAGTGTTAAGGAACTCCATCTTAATGGAAGCTTTTGTGTGGTGGAAACTTTTTAAATTGGGGTGCAGCATTAAACTGTAGCATGTCTAGATAAACGTTTTCTGTGATGGAAGGTTCAGAGAAAAAAGTGGTGTAATAACCTGTCGTGCATTAGACAACACCATACGTTAACCATACAGATATCTTTTTGGTGATCCACGAGCACGTGTAAATTTTTTAATCCCCAAATTACAAATTGAGTTTGTTGACTTGTCCTAATTTGTGGAAACTAGCCTCATCAGAATTGGCAACATGTTGTAGATAATCATTATTCTTGACAAATCTGTCAAGAATCTTTTTAGCGAAAGCAGCTGGTTGGGGAAGACAATTTGGTTGCAGCGCTTGAGCAATTTGCACTTTGTATGCCCGCAACCGTAAGCGTTTGTTCAAAATTTTGACATCAGTACCCTGTGGCACACCGATTCCTTAGATGCTATGCAAGTAGATTTTTTTTTGGAATTTCTTGAAACGCAATGCGCACAGCATCAACAAAGTCATTATTTGTTTTTGGTCTGCCTGTTCTTTTGAGATCCTCTACGTTTCCATTGTTTTTAAATTTGCCATACCAGCATTTGATAGATTTAGCATCTAGAGCGGTTCGCTGATATTTTCTTTTAAAATTTTGTTGTAATAACTGACCTTGCTTTGTGAAACCACAAAATACATTGCGCCTTTTTTTTATT
Organism: Diplosoma virens; assembly: GCA_963680785.1. Lineage (NCBI taxonomy): Eukaryota > Metazoa > Chordata > Ascidiacea > Aplousobranchia > Didemnidae > Diplosoma > Diplosoma virens. The sequence goes on along the minus strand of OY796884.1, from coordinate 17,613,471 downwards.
GATGCTGCCTTGTCTTTGTTATAATCATTTTCATAAGTAAAGTATTTTTAGAAAAGGTAAACATTACTCACATTATCTCTCAACATTTCCTAAAATTCAAAAATTTTGCGTTAATGAAGACTTATAGATATGTACTATTGGTGTACCAAAAATTATTGCTTTATTTCAGTGTTCGTCAAACTGTGGGTCGCGACCCCAAATGGGGTCGCCTAAATATATTTTGTGGGGTTGCTTTATTACTGGAATTCTGCACTTGAAATTCCTGAGCTAAAATGTGTAGAGAACATTCTGATTTTGGGATGGAAATAGGGAAATCAGAGATGAAATCGAAGTGAAGACCTTTTTTTTTTTTTTTAGAGAACACCCTGATTTTCGGAGAAAAATAGGGAAATCTAGAGAACACTATAAGTTTCTGAGAAAAAAAGATTGTTCAAAGAAGTAATTGAACTGAATACCTTTTTTTCATTACGGCGCCGCGAGTATTGTTAAGTTTTTAAAGGGCGCCGTGAAAAAAAAAGTTTGGGAACCGCTAATCTATAGCTATTAACATTTTAAATTTGTAGTTGAACCATTTTGTATTTGCTTTGGGGTCGCGTGTATTGGTATTGTTAATAAATTCTTTAACTTGGGTCGCTTTTTGTAAAGGTTGGAGAACACTGATCTAGAGTTCCACTGTTAGTCAATGACAGCTTTGCTTTTAGTTGGCAAAGCTCAGCTGGCTTGATGCCTGAAAGAACTGTTAAGAGGTCTGTTGGAGTGGGACGCAGGCACTAAGTGATACTGTTTAAGACTCATTCAAGAGAATATTTATGGGGCGAACATGTGCGTTGCAAAGTCTGTCAAGTAGACACAATTTATGGCAACAGCGTAACGCGGGACGACATTTTTTGCGCAATGCCACAAGGTGGTGACAAAAGCGAGCGATTTCCAATTTTACCTCAAGATATGTAGGAATCGGACAAGTTGTTAAAAGTTCATTGCGTTCTAAATTTTCTGTGAGTCCTGCTTCTCGTTTTTTTTAAAATGAAAGGCTGCCGTCACCGCCTTTGAACGACTAAGTTTCATTCTTCAAGTCTAGAGAAAGGATGAAAGTGTGATCATGTCTGGATTTAAAGTCCCCTTCAAGTGCTTCCAATTTCGAGAAAAGTCCAACAATGCCAGATAATCCGATTAGACAAACTTTTTCAAGATTGTGGAAGGCACTTAGTATGTATAAAGATTAAAAAAAATGAGCCAAGACCAATCCCTAAGAAGCGTCCTTTCTCAGACATCGGAGCTTGCTTTGCTTGTAACCACGGGTAAACATAAAATTTTGGTTTTGAGCAAATTCATTGATCCTTCCAACCATGTAGTTATCTGGAAGAAGTTCCAGCAACTTGCAAGTAATGCCACAATGCCAGGCTGTCATCAGCAGTTGTCAAGAAAACGATTACGACGAAGCCTTCTTCTTTGTTTCAAAAGTATCTTCGATGTCTCTTGCATTAAATAACATAACAAATTCATCCACGGTTGACTTTCCGCGTCGAAATCCAGTTTCTCTCTTGGGAGCAGTTGATGAATGATTCACTTTACTCGACGCCGCCCCAGTTATGTCTTTCGAGAATCGCTTAAGGGACAGAGAGGAGAGATACCGGGTGATAGCGCTTGAAGTTTTGTTCAGACTTTATCGGTTTTGAATTCACGACTGCAAGCGCTCTTTTTCTAATTTTGGAAATTTTGAATGGATTAGGATAACAAGAAAAGAAAGTCACGTTACTAGGAATTACAGTAAAAGTAACTCTCGCATTTGTCATAGCAGATAAAACCAGGGCCCGGATCTTTAAGTCTATCTGGTTTTAAATATTGCAAAACAGAAAGAAATTGTCTGTGCAAAAAATCAGTTCTCAGAGACGGTTACTTATTTTGGTGTTGATGCCTTTTAAAAAGTCAGACACCTTTTGGAAAAGAAGTCAAGTTGACTTGCAGTTAACAGGCTCGTACCTCCCGTTTCTAAATAGCTACAATGCAATAGCATTAGTGGAAATGCGAGAATAACGAGAGAAGTATTGTGACCTATTAATAAGACTATTTTAACATACTCTATGCTTTTTGAGGATAGTGTAAAAGTTGATGTTTGGATCAAACCAATTGAGCTCTTTGTTTTTTGTTAAATCTGGTCAATAAAGCCGTAAGAACCAAAATCGACTCCTGTTTTATTTCGAGGCACTGCACTAAAGTTATTTAGACAGTTTGCACTCTGCATAACAACACGGTAACGGCAGTGATGAAAATCTCAAGACCAATCTTTGTGGCCACCGTCTCGAATATGTGCTGATAGTCTCAATCTTGCTGTCGCGGTAATGTGGTCTTGTTTTCGTGTTTTTTAAGTTGTTCTCGAGACAGAGCATTTTTTAATATTTTGTTACTTGATGTTCTTGTAATGATTTTTTGCAATTTGCTTAGAAATAACATTTAATTGACCAGCTTTGCAGCAATTTGCAGTGGTGAAACGTTTAGAGTCAAAGGTTTTTAATTTTTAGTTTTGCAACTTTGCTACGTTTACTACAATTACCGGTAAGATTTTTGTTGTGATCAAGGACCATCTGTTACAAGCTAATTCGAATGCGAATAAAGTAAATTTTTCTTTCGGCAACAAACAAGTTGGGCAATACTTTAATGGTTTTTACTTAAACCCTTGCCCTGAAAGCAATTACAAAAAATTAATCAAATTTAGAAAAAAAAAACTTCATTATGTAAATATTTTTTAAAGCCAATTTTTTTTACTGAGAAGACAAGCTTTAACAGAAGAACAAAGGAAATAATAAAAAAGAACTAGATCTACAAAATCATGCTAGATTATGTAGCTTTAATTAAGCCAAAATGCAGAGTAGCCCCAGAGAGCAGACATAGATTTTTAAATGTTGTTTGTTACAGTTAATATACAGCTAGTCGCCCATCTTGAAACTTAGTACTCCTGCAAAAGTTGTTTCAAAAAATAATTAAAATGCTTGTTTTGGACCTTTATATGAATGTATAGTGTCATAAGCACTATATTTTACTAATGTTTGTTTCAAAGCGAAGTGAGATAAAAAAAACGTTAACTGGAAGCTAAAAGTTTCTAAATACTGAGTTTAAAAACGTCTTAAAATTGATTTAAATTAGAGTCCAATACTGATAACGCTATGTTAACAATAAAGGTGCCCGAAGATAGGACTTAAAGTGAGTAGTACAATGGAATACCATAGTATAGTTTACACCTCTGCCCGTAAATGCCAAGAATATGGACTGCAACACAATCCTAAAAATTTTGTTTCAAATATTTTAGTTCGATATGACAGGAGTGCTGTTATACAAGATGATGCAAAGCCATGCCAGAAACTTTTCGTGTCACACTTTTCAATAATGGTCGTGACAATGGGCCAAGCGCAATTATTCGCAGAGTAAGTTGCACAATACTTGCGAAACAACTTTGTGTTGTTTTATTGTGTCACGTGCGTACTTGCAAAATCTTGCATGCTGCGCAGCATTGTGCAAGTTTGCAATATGCAATCATTTAAATAGTTGCAGAGAGACTACAAACCCTTTTTGCTTGCACAGAGAAGGCTTCCTGATTTGTATAGACGTTGCTGTAAGAGTCGCAGTTGAAACTGTGAAAGTGCAGTTGTTGGAATGGAGATCTGGATATGTTCATTGTTCTATATTTTTTATCAGATACTGTTCAATAGCAGAATTGCAGTCTGGCTGTGCAGTTCTTTTCGTATTTGATCTTGGGGTGTGTACATGTTGCATTAATTCTAAATCGGATCAATTTTGAAACGTGCTGTTTGATTCGAACTTCGAGTCTATGCGATGTGCGGCCTACGTACCGACTGTCACAGTGGCACCGGAATTCATAAATGACATTACTTTTCTTTGTGGCAGGTTCGACATTTTTTTGAATACGACACCTAACAACTGCACGTTCACATTTTCAACTGCGACTGTTGGAGGCCACGTATTTAAAGATCAGGCAGCCTTGTCTGTGCAAGTAAAAAGAGTTTGTATCCTTTCTGCAATTATTTAAATGATTGCAGATCACAAACTTGCACAATGCTGTGCAGCATGGAAACTTTTGCGCGTACCAAGGTGACACAATAAAACAACCAAAATTGTTTTGCAAATACTTGTGCAACCCTTACTCTGCGTATAAACACGCTTTGCTCTTTGCTTCATCGTAGTTACCACTGCCAATCAAACGTGTGACACGAAAAGCTTCTGGCATGGCTTTACTGAAAGCCATTTTAAAATTCTGTACCGATAACCATTTATTTATAAAATGATGCAGCTGCTAACAGTCAGGATTACAACACATATACCCAACCTTTTAAACGCTGGGAGCCTAATTGTTTTTAAAGTATTCCCTTGACCATGATTACTAGAGAATTAAACTTTTTTTGGTCTCTACTTTAATTTTAATGATTATTTCAAATTATCTTTCATGTGAACTTCTATCGAACCTTTCCCCAAAAAAATTTATTACTTCGATCTCACTTATTTTTTTCTTAAATGAAGCGAACAAGTTCTTGTGTTAAATCACAGTCAAGCCTTTGCTGATTTTATTTAAATTAATATATATTTATCAGTTCGTTATTTCCTTTGTTTTTTTTTATACAATTTGTAAGTTGTTTAATTTATGATAGGTTGAAATATTGTGTAAAAAGTAGATTACTGTGTTAGTGTGAAAAAATCACACATTTAAAGAGTAGGTTTTTGAAAAGTTATTTTGAATACCGACAACATGATGTTTTCAAAACAAAAAATACTATTTGTTTTGCTTGCATTTACTGCAGTTGCTACTCTTCTTTTTTATTTCAAAATAAATCAATGGTAAGATTGTTTGTTTTGTTTCTTTGATTTAACCTTATTCTTCTAAATAACTGAATGTCTTGAAAGTTTTCCATTTAAATTGTTTGAAAACAACGCATGCATTGCATCGTATTTCACGCTTGACGAAGAGTTTAACAGTTAAGGCATTCTAAAATTCTAATTTTGCCCATATTTAGCTGCTTTTTTAAAAATGCTTCTGGCTCTTATAAATGTTAAACACTCAATTTTACTCTTGTTATTTTTGATTTAAAAATTAATCGGTCCAATCCAATCGCGATTTGTCACATCAATTAATTATTGCTATGCTACTTAATTTTGTCAAGTTTTTAGCTTTTCATGATATACGTGGCAAATTGAATCTCAGATTAAACGCCATAGATTAAGTGCAGGGAGAAAAGAGTATTATCAAGTTGCGATTAGATTTTCGAGGAGCAATGCTTTTTATTTAGATATTGTTATCACAGAGTTGAACAGGTTTTTTTAAGTGTTTGGTATATGTTTTGATATATATTCTTTGTTTGTTTCAAGTATTTTGGTATATATATATATATATATATTTTGTTTCAAGTGTTTTGGTATATATTCAAGTGTTTTGGTATATGTGTCTAAATATTAAGTTGCCTTTAAGGCACATTTACAGTGCGAGTGGTTTTAATTCTACCTTAATTTGCCACCGGCAGCACTTAAGCGTAAACTGTCAGTTTACACCAGGATAAGAGTATTTTGATTTGTAAATGAGCTAAATGTAATTAATTACATTCTTATCTAGTTTTAATTTTAATTCTAACTAGAACTGTTTGATTTTGTGGGTTTGTGAAAGTGGTAAAGGTTTTGAGACCTGTCTTAAGATCGTTTTTGCGGTCTTGGTTTTGAACTTGTGCTGGTGGACTTAGTTTTAGTCAGGAGGTAAAATAAGACCGATATCTTGTTCGTATCGCACGAACACGAGAAAATTCTTACCTGCTTTCAATCTTCTGACAATGTTTCTAAACAATATGAAAACATAAGCTTTGAAAACCGTTTTTTATACCTTATTTGGGTAAAAAAAATCATGTCTTTTTACCATAAATAAACAACAAATACATTTAAAAATAATCAATTATTTTCAGTTAAAATCCAAAACTGCTGTGGCTTTTTGCTCAAATGTCGTCTATACATTCTTATGTTAATCACTAAGATTATGTCACATAATCACAATGATTGACTTAATAACCCTTGTGAATAATTTACTAAACTTTAGTATCAGATATCAGTTGCTAAATAAATTTGATTGATTGATTTGTGTGTATTGGTGGTACTGTATCTTTTATATTTTTTCTTATTGAACCAAGTAAATACTTTTTAAATATACTTGTCATGCTTCATTCATAACTTAATCTAACTATGTAAATCTTTAGTTAACTTTCTGTCTTTTTCAATAGTTTTAAGTTTTTGTTATGACGTAATATTTTCATATCAAGCAATGATTGCATAGTCGGTAAACCCTTACTTAAATTAATTCATTTAATTTATTTGCAAGCTGTTTTGTGATTGTTTCAATTGTTCGTTTTATCAATTGTAATCTTAAGCACATGTCAAGCAGATTAAAAGCACGTGACCTTTAGTTTTTAGGACCTTCTTTTTCTCTCTCGATTGTTCTAGCATCACTAATGAAATTTTTTCATTAAAAAAAATATACAGCAGACTCCGCTTATTATGACCAACTTGGGACCAGACAATTTGCTCACAATATCCGATGGTCACAATAACCGAAGCTATAGTACAGAACTGAATAAGCACACCAGGATTGCCACAGTTACCTAAAATTACAACAAAATATGGAATCAATCAATTACTGTAATTAACTAACACTTCAAAGTAAATTAAATTAAACGTCAGTAGACTTAGACAATACGAACTCGACTTTTACTATTTGGTAGCATAACCGAAAATTTTTAAAATGAGAGTTTGTTTACCTCAGAACAAAAAAACAATCAGATTATAATGTCAACTGTTTGTTGATACATTTGAAATGTTCTAAAATGAAAGGTTAGTTGACTTAATGCAACAGCAAAGAATTGGATACCTTAACTGTCTTTTGCACAATCGAAAATTGAAGTGTAGAACAATTGAAACGGAAAGGTAATGAGAAAAAAACTTAAAAAAGTTCAAAAATTGGTCACAATATCCAAAGACTAGTCATAATAAACGAAAACTTATATATGACAAAATTCGGGAACGTGCAAAAAGGGTTATAAAACGTGACCCGACACTTGATCGAAACAACAGTTAAGCGAAAAAACAATTGATACAATCGTGACAGAAAATTTTTTAACAAAACATTGCAAAGCCATCATGATTTTTTTCCCAAGAAAGTTTTTTAAAACTTTTTAACAATGCTTTGGTTTTTATTGTGTAAAGCAATTTGACATACGTAATTGATAACAAATTTTAATTTTTTTTTTAGCAATGACTTAACTCAAATATCTTCAATTCGTTCGATTCCAATTTTGTGTTTGGTAACTTGGTTTAAAACAATTTTTGATTTAGTTCGTACGTTGAAATAGTATTTTTGAGAAAAATGCTTACCTGCTTTGAGTGAAGCCTAGGTATTGTTGTTCACTTTTAATTCTCTATAAAAATTATTCTTAAGCCTATCAAATCTAAATCAATAAACTAAGCTAGAAATGATTTTTGCTGTAAAAACTAAATTAATAATTTCATCCTTAAGCGCAATATGGAACAAGAGGAAACCGACTCTGGTTCTAATCATATGACTTTTAATTTTTTAAATTTTTAGTAAAATAAAACAATCTAAGCCAGTGTTTCTAAACCGTTCATGGTTTATGACTCACTTTCACAAACCCTAAAACACCTATGGCCCCCCCTGGTCAACCCAAAACAGAACCCAGATTTGTTTTGATGAAATTAAATTTCTTGTTTTATTCACAATCTTAAAAGGTAAACAAAAACAATCCAAACAAAACCAAAGTAATTTGTTAATGAAACAGAGTAAAATTTTCTATAAACTTGTGTAACAAGGCTTTAATCATAGCACAGCAAATATCAATGATTCACAAGTTTGTTTATTGCATATTAATAAGGATTACGGTCGTCTTGTTAAATAGTGAATATTTGTCGGTAAGAAACAAACAGAAACTGGTACCGTGATTCTTAAATGCCAGTAAGATTGCATTTAAAAAATTTTTAATTTGTCAGCTCCCATGCTGCAGCAAGAATGACTTTAATGTTAAAAGTTTATAACATGAAATATTTAACGGTGTATTATTAAAATAACGCTACATTGTAAAGAAAATACAAAACAACAAATTTACGAACGAAGGACTACTTGTGGGCCCCTAAAATATTTTGCCTAAGGACCCTTTTGAGAAAGCCTGACCATGACATAGAAAAAAATTACAATTGGTGAGGGCCTTAAAAAAGGGGATCCTAATGCAAAAAATATAAAGGAGCTTTTTTTTAGTATTCCGAAGCAAAGCAATCTGAAAAAAGGTCATTGTTTTAGGGAGAGCCTTTTTCGTGAATCGAAACAAAGTGATTTCTAAAAAAAGATCTTAATTTTAGGAGAGACCACCGTTTAGTGTTCCAAAACAGTGTGATCTTTAAAAATAGTCTTTATTTTAGAGATGCCACCGTCCTGGTGCTATTATGAAGAAATAGAACAATATCTTGGGTAGGGGCGGACACTTTTTGATGTTTTTTAAAGGAGACCTGGTGCAGCCGCTCCGTTTGCACCCTATTAAAGCCATCACAGATTACAACAAGTAAAAACGAATTGACTTCTTACTGATGATGGTCTCTGCTTTTAATAAATTTGATTTAGAGTAAATCGATTTTTCTTATTTTTTTTGATCAAATGTTGTTTCGATCAATTGTCGTAGTACCGCTTGTATAAAGAAAGTGATCATATTAACCGTGATTATAATCAGCGGAGTCTACAGTAATTGCCATGTTTTTATGCTTGTTTGCTTTATCACACCGAGCTTGTGCACTGGAATTACAGCGTTTCCATTTAGCTTTACTCAAATGGGATTTCATTTTTTTATTAAATTGCTAAACTTATTTTTCTTAACGATTTTCAAATAACTTATTTTTTGCATGCTACATGAATCAAACAAAATTGTGTCTAAACTGCACGACTGCCTGCATTCCATCAAGTTTATTAATCAGATTGGAGAAATATTAACTGTAAAGACCATTCTCAAACTCACGTTGAGATCCAATACTGGTTATCTACAACAATCATTCAAATAAAGACTGACGCGATCTTGATTTTGATAAACAACCATGGCTATTACTATAAAGCATGTCGGTCAATGCAATAAACTTTACAAAAAAGAGCGATTTTGCATTTATACTAAAATACTGTTGTTGGTATTGTTAGTGTAATTTTCCGCTTTCTTTTTTCCCGACCGCCTGAAAATGTTAACCACGCTAAAAAGTTCGTGGAAAATACGCTTTCTTGCTTCCTCTTTTTCGCCAAGGTTTTCATAATGGAGCTAACTGTTAGTGTCCTACTGTGACTGGCAGGTTCAGTAGTTCACGTTAATGGACCTGATTATGTTTCGACAATAAGATTTAACAACAGTTTATGAATAATCTCAACAAAAGCAATAAATTTCACTTCAACAATCCTTAACAAGTAAACCTAACTATTAAAAAAACTAATCTAATATAAAAACCTTCTCAAAAATTATTTTTGAATGCCCGTTTGCCTCCCAATCACTTCCAAAAAAAGTAAGTACACTATTCTGAACGTTTCATGGCAAGGCAACTAAAAAAGCCAAACCATAAAAATAATTATTAAAATTAGAAAATAAATTCAGCGTTTGATGCACCTAAACCTTGTTTGATGGAAAAAAAAGCTAAATACAATTTATTTATTTCAAAAGCTGCTGCATTTTAAGAATTTTTGGTTTACAATAACCACAACTTAAAATTTTTGTTGCAGGAAACAAGTCATTCATGTGAATTCCAAATCTTCTTTTGACTGTGAGAATGTGTATTCTTTTAAATTACTTTTTTAATATATATTTTGCTATAATTGAAAGTATTAAAGTGAATCGTAAGCTTTCAAGTTCACTAATGCAGAGGCGTGCAACATACGAGTTGCGGTGCCTTTTTTTATGGCCAGGTTTTAGTGAACAAAGAAACAGAATTATACAGTATGTACAAGTTAACCCATATCCTCCTGAATCAAAGTTTTTTGTTCATTTCTCCATTGTAGCTTTGGAATGATGTAACTTGAAAGGAAAAACGCTCTTTTCGTCAGATATGAATGATTTCACTTCCGTCAGTTTAAACTGACGCTAGGAGCAGGAGGGTACATGTAAAACAAAACACAAGATTGCTTTTCTTTAATTTTTTTATTTTTGAACCAAACCAATTTTTGATTACAAACAAGCAATTATCATCGTTAACAAACGAAAAATCTTTAGTTTACAATTTCAGCAAAACTTGTTTATTTAATACAACTGAAATATATCACATGTCAAACTACATAGCATTGTCTATTGGAAATAGTATTCTTTAAAACAATTAGGATGGAGACAAATATTGCAGGCTTTGCAGGAGTACTGGGAGGTTCTAAGCATCCAAGTTTGGCACATCGTCGTTCGTCCCCTTTACAATCCAGTGATTTGTAGCACTGAAACATACATGTTCACACGGCTGTGACCTTGGTCCAAGAAATAAAACTTGTGGCATATCTTTAATGTATTGCAAGTGTCTTTACGGACGGACAGAATTGAACACAGCATCCCAAAGGCTTTGTCTGTTCCGACAGGTTATAACCAAACTTAATTGGTTTCCATGAATACGATATAATTGTTTGGCGCCTTGCTTCCCAAAGTATGGTACCATGGATTTGTCAACGCTTAGATGTTGCTCGGATTTGTAGTAAGCCACACACTGCTTGTCTGCCGCATCAAACAAAGGTCTAACTTTGGCAAATTTGTCAGTTTTGTCCAAGCTTTTATTACCAGCAAGATAAAGAAACTCTTGCTTTCTTCAAATTCATTCTTGGTCATTAACGCCATGATCATTCAGTTCTGATTTTCCTCCCTCCTCTGCCAATACATTTCTTTTTGTGGCAATCTAATTATGACTGCTCAGCACAAGAATGGCAAATGAATTCAACTTTTTTATGGTCATCATGAATAAGTGGTTGCTTTTGTATCGAGCATACTTATTTGATTCCAAACATATTCTTTCCATCTCTTCAGTCGTCAAGAACTTTTCAAATATTTTATGTAACAAGATATGCTTTTCAAAGAAAGGGTGTGTCAAGGTCCAGTTATTAAGAACTCTGTACAGATATTTCACCCTTCTTCCATTTCAGTTTTGAAGCAAGAAGTTTCATCATCTTTCTCTAAAAAACACATTATAAAGTTGAATACCAACATGAAATACAAAATTATACGATTTAAAAACATTTAGCGTTGTGTACCAAGTTCACATAATGCAAGCATTGCAGCAAGATCCCATGCTACCTTTTCTGTTGCTGGCAGACCACCATATTGTTCTGACAGGAAAACATTTTTTGGTTGAAAGTCACCAGTACGTAACCTAGTATTCTAGAAACAAGAGAAAATACAGAACCTTACCTGACCGCTTGCTAAAACTTGCGATTCATCAGTAATCAGTTTTGTGCCTCCTGTTGCTTTTAAATTCAATTCAGCATCTGAAAGAATTTGCCTTTCGCAAAGGCTGTCCCGGAATACAATCAACATCATTTCCATCATCTTCGTCGGTGTCTATACAATCATTCTTTGGGAGGAAATGATAACATTTGCGTTAGACACAAATTCACCAGCAACAAAGTTTTACTTAGACTCCAAAGCTTCAAGTACTTCTTATGCTTCAAAAACGGTCATCTTTTTGTTTTGATGCAGCAGGTTATCCATAGCAGCCTAATGGGTAAAGCCTAGGAATGCTAAGATTAGCAGTTCAAAGAAAACAACTCAAACTACTCAATACTTTCGGTCAACCGCTTCGTTTAATTTACAGTGATTTTCAGTGTCAATAAACAGACATCAGTAAACAATTAAATCCTGGATTATTTAGCTCTAATTACAACTTTAAAGTTAACACGATTCAACTGGATTTAAACTTGTTAGGTTGTTTGTTAAAACAATAATCCCAGTAAAGTGCATCAGACCAAAATAAAAAAAAACTTTGTGTATATTATTCTACCTCCTGGCAAGAGTTGCTCCCAGCGTGCTTTCTGCGTATATAAGCAAATAACAAGAAACTTGGCTTATCAAGTGGTTATCGACTAGTCCTGCACCAGCTCTTAATTACCGATTAACTAATAACGTATTTGCAAATATTCGAAAATCACAACCATTCTGTGACATCGGAATGAAGCAATATAATTCTATCACGTTTTCGCATTCGATAAAAAAATCGTATTTAACGTCTGACTGTATTCTCCTGCTCCTAGCGTCAGTTTAAACTGACGAAAGTACGTAAATGAATCGCAAAACTTTTGCAAGCCTGTTTTTGATTTTTTTTCGCTTATTACCATTTCAATAATATATGTTTTAGCTATCTTTAGTAATTTTTCAATTTATTTTCCATTCACAACCGTTTGATGGCAGTTACTTCTTTTAGCAATGCAAAAAAAAAATTTTTTTTAAGTTAGGCTGCTGTAAATATCGCGATAGCTTTTTATTTATAATTTAAAATGGTCAAACAATTAGCTTGATTCCTCATTGTCAGTTTAGTACAAAAACTAGAGTTCTACAAGTATTAGTGTGCTTAAAATCCTTGTTTTTGCTCCGTCAGTTTAAACTGACGCTAGGAGGATATGGGTTAAGCAAAAATGTTAAAAAGAGAATTGTTCTGTGGTAAACCAAGAAACAATTTTAAAAGTCAAATAAATAAACAATATTCAATAACTATTGTTTTTAATACCTATTTCTATTTTTGTCTTCATTTTACGTCACACTGTATTTAAATTCAGACTACCAACAGTGTCAATTTGTTTTTAATTGTTGCATCATGCTGCTTGTTGAACGGCTATTTAAATACATAGATTCATTTTGGAAATTAGCCGAAAACAGGAGTTCACAAATTTTTTCTTCGTCGGTACCCTTTGGACACTTTATAGATTTGCATATACCTCCAAAATTTTGTCACATTTGTAGCGTTAAGCTCAACTTGCTCTGATGCATAACTTACTTTTTATAGCTAGGCAATCCATTGCAATCTTTCAAAAATCTTAAGTTTTATTCTATTAATAGCAGTTCAAACTCAGAAGGTTAACCACTAACCTGATTCTATTTACATTTATTTACTTATCAAATAGAAATAAAAACGAAACAATTACAACATTTTCAGACAATTTATTCTACCATAATTGAAACAAAAATTTAACATAACCTAAGTCAGGGATGTCCAAACTGCGGCCCACTGCTCACTCAAATTTACTAGCTATTTGTATTGTAGCGTTTTTCATACTGTGTTTCGCGAGCTTACTTAAAATGTTTAGCGAAACACTTAATGACAAAAATTGAAAAATCAGAGTCAGATTCAAAACGATAACTTTTATTAGAGATCACTACGTCTTTGAGAGGAAAATCGAGAAATTAGAGTCAGATCAAAGTGAAGACCTCTTTGTGGCTCGTCAACCTTAATTAAATTTATAATTTGGCTTATTATGAAAAAAGGTTGGACATCCCTGACCTAAGAGATGTCTATCGGAGAGTAACTCTATATAATATAATCTGCGACAAAGCCACATTGCTATATGAAAGTGAGCGTAATATCATGTGATCGTGCAATAGGGGACACGACATGTGAAATTTGAAGATGTATAAAAATACGGCATGAGAAAGTTAAATTCTACATTTGAAACAAAATTTTATACTATACGTAGTACCTACAGTTGGATTTTATGCGAAAATATATAATTATGTTTTTAGTTATCAAATTAATCGCTGCAGTTTTAGTTATTAAAATTTAGTTTAATATAAAAAATGGGATTATTATTTGTAAAATTAAAATTTAAATGAAGAAAATAATAAGAAGCACACAAAATCATTTAGATTTATGTAATAGGCCTACAAGTTTAAACAAATAATTACTATCAAGCTAATAGCAATTTTTGCTATTTGGATGAGCCTGTTTTTAACAGCAAACTTATGGATACGAGGTGAAACACATTGGCAACAGCCAACAAAGATCATGCTTTGGTATTTTCAATTAATTTTGATTTAATTTCCATCATCACTGAAAAAATTGATTTACGTACATTGCCGTGATGATGGAAGCAACAAACAGTGCTTGAATTGCTGGTATAACAATGCTTTGTATGAACTGCATATCATAAACCAAAAATTAACAAAAATTTTTTTCAGAATAAATATCGCGTGCGAAACTATCATGTTGAAGTTTAACTAGTTCCTTTTGCATATCTGTCCCAGCCTGCAGCATCTGAGCGTTTGCAGTAAAAGAATTTCTAATATTTGCAAATTCATGTTTACCTAAGCTTGGAAAATATCCCTCAATTTCTTTTTTGAACTTCAAAGATGTTTAGTGACCAGTTGTGTAAAGCTTTTGATTTTAAAATGTGAATTTTGACTCAAAATTTTTTCATAAAAGTACAACTTGATTGACCACTTAAAATTTCTCTATTAGTCTATTCCAATTTTGGTAAATGATAGGAAACTAGAGAAGTATACGAAAAATATACTACAAGATCCAAATTTAATCAATTACACTTACAACAGAAAAGTTAGACAAAGATATTCTCTTATATATAATGTACCCTGGGATGGAGTGTACCCAATTTGGAAACCCTTGACATAAAAGCTTAAAAATGTCTACAAGTAAGAGAAAAAAGGTTGATTGTTGAAAAAGACAATTTAGCAATGAGTGGCGCAAAAAATAATTAGAATCTCTGACTCCCTTTCCTTGTCTTGAAATCCGAAAAGTTAAAACGCAAAGTATAAATTGTGAAAAGTATATTGAAATGGTTGTAAAATTATCATCTGCATTTGCAACACGCTTTGAAGATTTTCAAAATCGCAAAGCCGACTTTTTACATTTTTGCTCATCCATTAAATATTTCAGATTGCTTTCAATTAGAAATAACAACATTGTAAGAAAATGTAAGATTTCATAAGGGCTTAGAATAAAAATGATTTGCTTAGTTTTTACAGACGCTATGTGTATGGGAATTACAAAAGTTTAGAAAACCACGAAAAAAAATGGGTGCAAATACTGCTGCGAGCATTTCTTTTCTAAAGTACGAATGTTTAAGACAAAATGTCGTAATCAGTTAACTGATGTACACCTGTCTAGTCAACTTCGAGTTGCTACTTCTTCAGTGAAATCAGACAATGACAAAATACGTAAAAATATAAGATTTCAGTTATCTCATTAAGATTTTAACCTTACCAGTACGAGTAAATTGATTGAGAAAAAATTTTTTACAATACAAGGATTAATAACAACAAGTGTTTTTACTTGGTACTAAATTGTCCAGGTCCGCATGTTATTACAATCGTACGTTTTGTCTCATTGAGATAAGTAGTTACACGTCCCTGTACTAATATGATTTCCATCGTTTTCGTTTTAACATTTTTATCATTTTCGTCTATTATGAAACAAATGATTAGGTTTGTTTCTGGTTTGAATACACAGATCGTAATTGCAAGAATTTTAAGCTCTCGTTTCCACTACGAGCGTAGATTGGAGTATTTTAGGTTCGTTCCATTGATTTTTTTACTTCTTTCCGTACCTAAAACAGCAAAAAGCTTTAAGCAAAGCAAAAAATTAGTATTGATAAGAGAAACAAAAAATACTCCAGTCAACGCTTGTAGTGAAAACGAGCCTTAACACTACATAACTTTGACAAACGAATTCACAAAGACTTTGTTGCCGCCTGATTCACCTGATAAATATGTGGCTTATTAGGACATTTTATAAATTGGAAAACTGATATTTACATTTTGCATAATCAAAAATATTTTAAATTTCAAAAAAAAGTTGCCGTCTTTTAATCTTGCTTCCTTTAATTTTTCTAATTACAGCTTGTAAATTTTTTGGTTTTAATTAATAATTTGTAAATTTTTCAGTTTTTAATATTCTTATACATTGTCACACTTCATTCATAATTTTGATCATAACGATGTAGTCCATTCTCCTTAAAAGTAATTCGTAGTTTAATCGTAAAACTATTATCTAATGACCAGTGTAGCGCGACTCTCGTACTATGCGATGTAATGTCTACAGTTCGCTTGATGTATTTCTTGCCTTTTTCTCTTTGTATGACGTAATATGTTTTTGATCAACGTAACTGTACTAGAATCTTCACGTATATGCTACTTGATTCGAGCATAACGATCTCTCTGGAAAGTTGTAGAACTGTCTGGCGTTTACGAGCAAATTTGCGTCACGTGATCTTTTTTTCTATATAAAGCCGATGCGTAGCGGATTATTATGATTAGAGGTGATTTGGAGACGACTCGAATAGAAGTAATTGGTCGGGCGCGGAAGGCCCGTTAGTTTTTGTATTGGTTGTCAAGCGTTGAATTTATTTTGTGCCAGTGGCTAGGAGTTGTATTCTACAGAGGTAGAATTATTTGTGTTGATTGAATCAAGTTATAGTGTTGATTTCGCTTTGCAGTGTGGCAAAGCGTGGAATAGAAGTTTCGTCGGTCATGAATTTTTATAATACATTCGTTCTTATTAGAGACAGTGGTCTCTGTTTGTTGTGAAGAAGAGTCTTCAACAAAACCAAACCGAGCTTTCGCTAAACCAACTGTATAAAAGCTTCAGGCTCGTAGCAAGACTACTTCTTGAGCCGGAATAAAATAAAATTTAGACACAGCTTTGTTTCAGCGCAGGTATTCGGGTTACCTAGCTCAACTGGTCCTTTGGGATTCCCGAACTAAGTCTGTGACATACATCATAAGCCTACCAAATCACAAAAATACTGATCGGGGAAAAGGATATTCCTTTTTTTGGAGCGTTTAAAAAAACAAATTTGACTTTAAACATCTTCTTTAATAATATAAATACAAACTGGAGTTAAACAGAATTATATCAAGCAGTATAACAAAATTTTGTTGGTACGCTGTAAATTTATGTTTTAAATGAAAAATGAGAATCGGAATCAAAAATATCATTGTTTCATCATTAATTTGAACAACAAATTATTGGAAATGATTTTTCTAATTTCTTATAAATATTATAAATCAGTTTGCAGTTCAAATCATTTGAAGCATAATTCTAGGTTAAAACTTTCAAACTAATTTACAATGTCTAATTATGTCAAAACTTAATAACAGTTTCAGATATTGCTTTTTGTTGAACAACAAATTATAGAAAATAAATTGTAAAATTTTGCCTGTTATCTAAAATCATTAACTAGTCTCCAATCCATTTATTTTCAATCTTTTACAACTAATTTATATAAAAGCTGTATTCAATAACAATCATGAAATTCGATAATGCATCAAATAGTAAAGTTTTTTTCTACGCAACCGTCATAATTACTACTTTTCGTTTAAAGTTTCTTCCACAACCAAACCGCAAAAGCCACCAACGACAACTATTTTTCCCAAAACGTAAGTGTTAATTTCGAATTTATATTTTTTGAACAAAAAATACCAGAAGCTTTTACGACAGAGATAATTTAATTAACATAGAAAAGATTGATGTTTTTGAGATTAAGATAGTTTTACTGCTTGTTAACCTATATTATGTGTTGGAGCACCTCCGTATGGTTAAACTATTTTTAAATGTTTTAGAAAATAAAGAAAAAATAAGATTTTTAACAAAAACCCCAGCTAAATATTACCTAATTTATAAGCTTTCGTTTAATAAAACTTCTTCAAATACTTATTCAAATAGAATGGTGGTTCTATAGAATGGTGGTTCTATTTGAATAAGTATTTAAAGAAGTTTTAATAAGCGAAAGTTTATAAATTGGGTGGTATTTAGTTGTTTTTTTTTTAAAAATTTTTTAATTGATATTCCATGTCTGTGTATCCTACAATGGATATACAACTTATTGCAAGTTTGGACCTAGTTTAGTTTTTAACAGTTTTGATTTATTTTAAGAATAATGTAAATTTCTGTGCAAAGCCTCAAAAAAAAACGGTTTCTCTAACTCTCTACAATATTTATATTTTTAAAACAAAAAGTCATTTTAGACTTTTTTAAGCCAAATCTTTTTTAGTCAGGAAAATAAAACCTAAATAAGATTTTTTTATTTGACAGGCTTTTTATTTTAAAATTTTTTCAAGTTTACAATAATCACTATTTAAAAGTTTTAATTGCAGGAAAAAAATCGTTCCAATGAATACCAAGTATTTTTCTCACGGTAATGGTTGTGTTTGTATAAATCAGTGGTTCTCAAACTTTTTAATTCTAGTAAAAAATATTTTATCGACCCCTTAATCCAGTAGTCACTTTTATTTATAGTGAAGACTTCTTTTTCATGCAACTAGTTTTCTTTAAATGGCAGGGAAAACAAGTGAAGACTGCAAAAAAAGTCTTTGCTTAGATAATTACATAATTTTTAGGCACGTTTTCTTTATTCCTTAAGTATGTTCCAATAGGTATTTATCGATTTTCTGGCCACTTTTTTAAACCTATTTGACCCCTTGGTGGTTCTAATCTACCACTTAGAAAACCACTGGTATAAACTATTTTATTGTTTATGCTTTTCAAAATGCTACGTATATTATCAATGCTAATGTAATTCAAGCTTTTAATAGTTGCTCGATGCGCACTTTCAATCCTGCAGGTCAGAAAGAATAAATATAAAGAAAAAAAAAAATCAAATTCATTTCAGATGATCCAGCTTCTCTGCTTCAGAGCCATCCGGATTTTTGCTTTTCGTTGAAAGATACTTCAACCAAAAAAACGGATCAAAAATCACCGAACTCAAGTTGCTTCCACAATTTAACAAAGCACGTACTATTTTTGATTTTAAAATGTTTTAATTAAATTGAATCTCAATTACTATCAAAAATAATGAAAGTTTTTTGACCCAGAAGAAAATAAATCCAATTTTTGATCATGTTCTTCTGGTGTAATAAAAACAAAGTTACAAATGCTTTTTCATAAAAAATAAATACAGTAAATAAAAACTATTGCTAAAAATTATAAAAAAATAAATCTTATTACTCACCGCTCCATAGTATGTTGAAGCATTTTTTTGTTTTAATTGTGCATAAAGTACATTTTTCTTTCTACGTTTGTTATAACGGCTCGGGCCAATACTTTATTTTTTGCTAGACAAAAACAGATAAAAATTTTGTAAAGAGTTACTTTAACTACTGTATATACATGTACAGTAAACCCTCGATTTAACGGCCCTCGATTTAACGGATTTCGGATTTAACGGACATTGAATTGAGCTGCCAAATTTTTTAATTTTTTGTATTTTTTGAAATAAATAGCAAAATATTTGGTTTTAAAATACTTCTTACGTGCAAGCAAGCGTGCAATGCATATCATACAGCCTTGGACACTAACTTTCATTATTGCCCTATTATGCCATACTGTAATTGCAATTAATGTATAGAGCATTTTTTTAATTTCCGATGTATTGTTTCATAATGGGCTTTGTTTCAACAATGGTTAGGCAACGATAGTGTGAGTTTGTGGTTTGACTTTCTTTTACAGTTTAGCTTGCTACAGCCTTCATTCCATTTAGCCTTTGTACGTACAAGATGAGCAGCAATATTAACAAATCTGTAAAGCGTAAGCGTGTAAATTTATCTGTGGTGAAAAAGTTAGAACTCATTAAAGACATCGAGAAAGGAGCGACAGTTAAAAGTGTTTGTGAGAAATACGGAGTAAAAAAGCAGACTGTCTCTGACATTAGGAAGAACAAGGAAAAGCTGGAAAAATTTGCAGCCTCATACTGTATTGATGCCGCGTCTTCTAAGAGTGGCAAAGTTGGGAACAGAAAGCATATGAAAACAGGGAAGGAGGAGTCTTTAGATGCGGCAGTTATGAAATGGTATGTGCAGGAACGCTCCAATGGCGTTAATGTGAGAGGAACCGAGATATTGGCAGCTGCAAGAAAGCTTGCTGCTCACCTTGACTTTAGCGATTTTAAGGGCAGTGAAGGGTGGCTCTGGCGATTCCGAAATCGTCACGGATTGTTTAACAAAGTTCTTCATGGGGAGGCTGGTGATGCAGATGAGAGCAGCGTGGCCCCCTTTCGTGAGAAGCTGAAAAAGCTTATTAGTGATGAAGGGCTTTCTCCTTCCCAAATTTATAACGCAGATGAAACAGGCATCTTTTGGCGCTCCATGCCTAAAAATACCCAGATACGCACATGTGAGGAAAATGCCACGGGAAAGAAATCAAGCAAGGAGAGACTCTCAATTCTTGTTGGGTCTAATGCTACAGGAGAACACCGATTAAAGCTTGCTGTGGTTGGTAAGTCAAAGGAACCACGAGCATTTGCAGGTCTAAACATTGAGCGTGATTTGCCTGTCTTTTACTATCACTCCAAGAAAGCTTGGTTCAACTCCGCAATTTTTTCCAATTGGTTTTCAAATCATTTTGTGCCAGCTGTGCGCATTTATCAAGAAGAAGTGCTGAAGATTTCTCCGGACGAGGTACGCGCAATTCTTATTCTCGACAATGCTCCTGCACATCCCAGTGAGGATATTCTTTCCAGTGAAGATGGAAAAATTAAGGTGCTCTTCATGCCTCCCAACACGACTTCGATTCTGCAGCCAATGGATCAAGGAGTTATTAGCGCTATGAAGAGGCATTACATTCGCCGTTACTTGGATGAGGTTCTGGTGGTCATCGAAGATGGGTTCGTTGACAACAGGGGAGAACGCACTTTGGCCAACATAAAAAGATATAATATCCGTTCGGCCATTTTTAACTTTGCGGCAGCTTGGCAGGATCTTAGGCCTTCAGTTTTAGCAAACTCATGGAAAAAGCTGTCGGAGGGTGAAAACACAGAAACTAACTTCGAAGGAATCGAGGCAGTAGACTTTCTTCATATGCTGGAGTGCGGAGGAGAAGTAGCAACTTCCATTGCTGACGTCACAGATTGGCTTAGCGAGCTGCACCTGGATCCAGGATACGAACTTTTGTCTGAGGCCGACATAGTGTCATCTGTGCTAGGAGAAGAGGAGAAAGAGAGCACTGACGATGAAGAGATAGCTGTCCCAAGAAAAAAGCTGTCTACCTTACGCACTTATGTTGATGCTTTGATTGATTATTCATCCTACAGTCAGCTACCTGAAATGGCTCATCACTATGGCAGTCTTCGAATGATTAAAGAGCTAATCATCAAAGAACAGCATATGATGGGACGTCAAAGAAAGATTACCAGCTTTTTTACTCCGCAAAGCGATTCTGGTCTCACGACATCAATCAATCCTGTACCATGCACCAGTC
Source organism: Diplosoma virens (assembly GCA_963680785.1). Classification (NCBI taxonomy): domain Eukaryota; kingdom Metazoa; phylum Chordata; class Ascidiacea; order Aplousobranchia; family Didemnidae; genus Diplosoma; species Diplosoma virens. The sequence continues at coordinate 17,592,234 of OY796884.1, read as the reverse complement.
AGGAGCCTATGGTCATCTCAGACTCGGACTAAATTTATGTACTGTACTCTATTTTATACTGCATTGGTGCATAGGCTTCATATAAGATCTTGCTGCCAAATTATTCGATTTTTTAGGCGCAGTATGTTTCTGCTACATAACAATAATAAAGTGATTCTAACCAAAACGTGTATTGTGCATTTACACTACGTAAAATCCGTGTCTTTTCGAATAACGGACATTTTCCAATAACGGACAACTGCATTTCCGCATTAATCCGTTAAATCGAGGGTTGACTGTAACTATGTAAGAATTACAAACGCCTGCCTGACCGAATGTGAAATTTTTTTATTTCATTTTAATATGCTGTATATTTAAAATTACTTTACAGAAAAAAAAGTTTTTTAGTTACCTCGTCATATCATTACATGTTTGAAATTTAAAAATTTAAATTTGTCGTTGTTACTTGGTGAAAAGACAGATAAAAGTACAACAAATTCGTTTGATAAACTTTAAAACATGCCATTATTTTAATTTTCAATTTACCTGAATCTATTACATAAGATTCACTCCAAATTTGGCCTGAATTATAAATAAAAATAGTGAAATTATTGTGATGCAATATAGCGAATAAACAAAGATTGTATGTAGTCTCCAACAGTGGCGGCTGGCCCATAGAAGCTGCAAAGCTGCAGCACCCCAAATATATGTCTAGCAGTTTTAAATATTGTCAGCAACGCTTAAAAAATTAATAATTGTAATAATTTTCAATTTTCTCAATTTTCTTTAATTAAATTTAAGTTTTGCCTGTTGAATAATTTTTAAATTAACACAAATTGTGTTGTGCAGATGGCAGCTTTAGGGCCGCCAAAAGCGAGGGCAGAGGCAATTCTTTTGCAATTTGCAAGACAGAAGCATTGCGTTACATTTATCTCTACCATTACATGTCTCGACCAAAATTTAATCCAACAATGTTTGTAAGATTGACAAAAGGTTGCCAAAAGTGTTTCTAAAATAGCCACTTAGTGTATAGCAGTAATTTAGCAAACCAGACAAAATTTAGAAATATGTTACTTTTTTAGGTAAACTGCAACTCTCAACAGACTTGAGCAAATTGGAGAAAAGATTTCTCTAGAAAACTTGGTAAAGGCCACAAATGTCTTTACTTGAGTTTATAGGTGTAAACTTTTTTAGTGTAAAATAAAGGTCGGTAAAAATAAAAAAATTTTTTTATTCGCAACAGGGACTTCTTTATTCAATACGACAGTAGTATACAATGCGTCATTTGGTGAGTTTTTACGCTAGTGGCGCTGAACTTTTGACGGTTTTTTCTTGGTTCGTTGGTAGCACTAATTTCATTTGAGAATAAGAAACAAGTGATTTAAAAATATTCTCACATGTGTACCAAACTTGTTGTGAGAAAGTACAAAACTTATGGTAAAACAGAACAAAATAAAGTAAAATAATTTAATAATGGCATAGAAACGGTACTTACTATAAACTTACCATAAACAGTATTTACCATAAGCGTATTGCTGTCTTTCAAACCAATTTTATTTTACGTGACAATAGGGAATTCGCCCACACAATTTGTCCACGTCAAAAGTTCACATTTAAAAAAATAATAACAATTTCGAAAAAAAATAAATAAATAAAAACAAGAATCCTTTTAAAATTGCCAAAAAATTAAAAAATTAAGCAAAAGCTAAAAACAGACACGTGAACGTCAACAAAAATAAGCAAAATAGTTATGAAGTTATGGGTTGGTGATGATGACATGGAGGAAAAAACACAAGAAAATAATCAAAAATGACAAAGATAGTGTCGAAAACGAGAATAACAGAAAGAAGAACTGTGATTATGACGCAAAGTTCAACAGTTGACTTGAGAAATAGATTTATTGCTGTTATTATACAAAAAACTTGGTAAAATAGACAACACTGTGGTTTAAATAAAGCTTTTCATGACGATCTGTGTATTTTTCAAGGTTTGTGCATAAACTTTTGCTTACAAAAGCAATAAAAACACTATTATAAAAATTTTTCCAAATCATAACTTTTATCTAACATTTCACCATCAAACAAACTTATAAAAGAAAATTTTTAACAAATTGTGATAATTTTTTCATAAAGACAACAACAACACGTAAAGTCGAGAGAATTTTTTAAAATGAAAATGTAACAGACCAGTTGAAAACATAGAAATTGATATGCTCTACAAGTTTCATGCATAATACATAATAGATTAAGAAAGTTTAGGTTTATAAATCAAAATACCCGAGTTGTGACTTCAAATTGAAAAATAAAAAATTTCTTGGTTTAACTTTTGAAACAACAAACTTAGCTATTGAAACGTGAACAAAGTAAAATGTAGGCTTGTTTCGAAAAGTTTGCTTGTAAAAAGGCAAAATTAATTCATGCTGAAACATAATGTTTCTGATTTTTTGAGGCACAAACGGTTTCAACTAGTTAAAATTTGTAAGGTTGACTGATTTTTATCATAAAGTTAATTTAAAGCATCACATTTAGGTTACATAATAAATAAACAATTGCTAAAAACAGATATTGATTTGCAAACCGAACAACTTTTAACGCCAAATTTGTTATTTTTCAATCAAGATGGTTTCAACTTGAGAAAATCTTGTGAAATTTTTAAATGCTAAACACCTTTTTAACGCAAAGTAGATTGAAAACATTTAAGTTACAAGGTGAAAAAACTCTTTAAGTCAAAAATCGATATCTTTTAATGAAGAGATGAGTCTAAGAAACTTGACTAGTCAACTTTTTTGTTAGTTAACTTTGAAATGTTTGTGTTGTTGCTTAGTAATTAAAACAAACAAATCGATATTTAGTTAAACTAAAGGCTTTCATGCGACTCTTTTTACTTTGGAGAGAAAAACTAAGTAAAATGAGAAGTTTTGAACCGTGTAAAAGTCGAAATATTTGCCTCTGTGCAACAATTATACAAAAAGTTTGACAAAATTACAACATTTTCGCAATTAAGAAAACAATTGTGATAAAAATTTTGAGATTAAATTGTTGCTATGCATTGAAAAACTGGCAAAAATCTAACATAAAGTAATTTTTTTAGGATTTGGTTCCAAAAACTAACAAACTTCTGTGACACTTGGAAGAAACGTACACTTTTTAGGAGAAATTTTTTAGATTTTTTTAAGCTAATGTTTCCGTAACTTTAAAATGCAAGACACTTGGAAGAAAGGTTGGCCTTTCGAAAAGTTAATTTTTTTACGTAAAAGGACTCAACTGTTTCCATACTAAAATCTTAACAATGTGAGGCTCTTGAGGAAATCTTTAAATAGTGATAATTTTAAGAACCTGACCACAAAACCTCCGTGTGAAAACTGTATAAAATTATATTCATGGATCATATTGTTAATATCAATTAATAAAGTTTTTGGTTAATACGTTTATTTGGAAAAAGAAAAATTAAAATATTTTCGGTTTAACTAGTGTCAAGCGGTCATTTTCTAAAAAATTGATGTTTCAAAGATTTAATAAGCTAGTAAAAATAAAAATTTTGGTTTAACTTGAATCATTTTTACTCGGTTTGTCCTAATGATTACCGTTAAGTTTGGGATATGATGACTGTTCGTAATTGGTTGTTAATCAACGCCCCGTGTCTAATTCAATGATTTTAAGATTTTTTTTCTTGGAATTAACCAATGAGTTTCTGCATAGCATTTCTTTTTAAGAAGTCGAACAATGTTACGTTGGAATAAATTAAATAAAAAGTTAGAAGAATGAATTAAAAATATTAAAAGCGAGTTGAATTTTGTTTAAAATGTAAAAACGTTGCTGTTACACCTGACTGAAATCGAGTTAAAATTATGTGTGAAAGAAGTCTTACGCTTTATTGGATATTTCACATTTTCGGTTTTTAAGAGAATTGTTAAAAAGTTTTCTACAGTACTTTAAAACGTTGGTGTAAAAAACAGAAAATAAAGTCAAAAAGTTTAATTTTTAATATCCATAGGTGGTTTCTTTTACAAGATCACTGTCCAAACCTTTTTTTTTTTTTTTTCAGAGGTTAGCAACGCTCAAGATAAAAGAGTGAATTTGTTGATTTCTTACTTTATTTGTATTTGTTACCCCAAGCAAAACCGTATCCTGAAAGTAAAATTTTTAGCTATTTTTTAAAAAAATCCTGATTTTTCAAAGGTTTATTTTCAGATTTCGAGCTAGTCAATAAATTTATTAAATAATTTCAGCTTGGTTTGTTTTCATTTAGACATAAGAACTATCTGTGATAGGACTTGCTAGAATAAATCTTAGTATATTTTCAAAAAACAATTGACTTTTCTTGGAATCGATCTTACTTACGTTGGCCTTATTTGATTTCAAATTTTATGTTAATTTTAGAAAGTTTAGTTGGCAAAATGTATTAAAATGTTCGGTTTTATGATGAATTTTCTTATTAAAAGTGAAAAAATGCAAAACTTTTTAACATAAACGGTTGCAATTGATTGGGGATCAAACTAAGCGGTGTTTTGAAATCAAATTTTTTGGGTCAAGCTTGTAATAAAATTTCTTTTTACATACGGTTGTTAAAAAACTATAAAAATCAAGGTGTATCATAGAAAGTTTTTTCGCTTACTCTATTTTTACTCTGGAAATTAAGGTAACCAGATTTTCAAACTCCGATCATGAATATGTCAGGAAACGCAATACGCTATGAACAGGATACGGCCAGCTTCTGTGTAAGAGAGAGAATTCGACGCAATTATCAAAAGCATATGGTCACGCTTACAGAGATTACGGGTAGCTTTCTTATTATTAAAAGTTTATAAAAATGACCAAAAGAATAAACATATTTAGAACTGAATTCATTTTTAAAACAATTAAAATGTTAACACTAGAAATTAAATTCATGCAACATAAAAATAATAACTATGTTTGAATTCGGTTTACTAAAGTGGAAAAAAAGACGAATTTTTTATTATGAAACATCTGCTTATTGAACACGAAGAATCTATCAATAAAAATTTTTGTTTCAAACTTTTAAGAATTACTTTGACTGCGAATAAAAATCAAGGTTGTCAAGAAAAAAATTCAACAAGGGTGTAACAAAAAAAAAAACAAGGTTGCTTAGAAAAAAATTGAAGATAAGTATAATAAAATCAAGGTTGCCAAGAAAAAATTGAGGTTAAGTATAACAAAATCAAGGTTGCTTAAAGAAAAATTGAGATTGGGTATAACAAAAATCAAGACTGTTTAGACAAAAAAGTTTTAGAATTGAATAAAGGTATCTAAAAATCAAGCTTTCTTAGGAAAAAATCGAATGAAGGTATCTAAAATATGCCAAGAAAAAATTGAGGTTAGGTATGACAAAAATCAAGGTTACCAAGAAAAAATTAAGCGTAGATATAACAAAATCAAGTTTGTCTAGAAAAAAAATTGAAGGTAGGTGCAACAAAACCAAGATTGTTAAGAAAAATTAAACAAAGGTATGACAAAAAGCAAGGTTGTTTAGAAAAAAAATTGAAGGTAGGTGCAACAAAATCAAGATCGTTAAGAAAAATTAAACAAAGATATGACAAAAATCAAGATTGTTAAGAAAAATTAAACAAAGGTATGACAAAAAGCAAGGTTGTTTAGAAAAAAAATTGAAGGTAGGTGCAACAAAATCAAGATCGTTAAGAAAAATTAAACAAAGATATGACAAAAATCAAGATTGTTAAGAAAAAATTAAAGATAGGTACGACAAAAATCAAAGAAAAAATTAAACAAAGGCATGGGAAAATCAAGGTTGCTTAGAAAAAATTAAGCAAAGGTACTGTATAACAAAATCAATTTTGTCTAGAAAAAATTAAGGTTAGGTATGACAAAAATCAAGGTAACCAAGAAAAATTAAACAAAAGTATGACAAAAACCAAATTTGTTTAGAAAAAAATTGAAGTTAGGTGCGACAAAAATCAAGATTGTTAAGAAAAAATTAAAGATAGGTGTGAGAAAAATCGAGGTTGCCAAGAAAAATTAAAGATAGGTATGACAAAAACAAGGTTGTTTAGAAAAAAATTGAAGATAAGATAATAAAAATCAAGGTTGGCAAGAAAAAATTGAGGTTAGGTATGACAAAAATCAAGGTTGGTTAGAAAAAATTAAACAAAAGTATGACAAAAATCAAGGTTGTTAGAAAAAAAAATGGGGTTAGGTATAGCAAAAATCAAGGTTGCTAAGAGAAAAAGTTTTAAAATTAAATAAAGCTGCCTAAAAATCAAGCTTCTTAGGACAAATTTTTGAGAAAGTAAACATAAGTATGACAAAAATCAAGGTTGCCAAGAAAGAAATTGAAGATAGTTATAAAAAAATTAAATAAAGGTATAACAAAAATCGAGGTTACCAAGAAAAACGTTTTAAATTGAGCGTAGTAATAACAAAAATTAAGGTTGCTTAGAGAAAAATTAAGGTTGGGTATAACGAAAATCGAGGTTGTCAAGAAAAAATTGAAGATAGATATCTAAAAATCACGGTTGATTAAGAAAATCTTTGAAGAATTAAACAAATGCGTGACAAAAATCAAGGTTGTCTAAAGAAAAACTTTTAAAATTTCAACAAAGATATAATAAGAATCATGGTTGACAAAGAAAAATTTTGAAAAATTCAACAAGCGTGTAACAAAAATTAAGCTTGAATAGTAGAAAATTGAAGATAGGAATGACAAAAATCAAGATAAACTTTTAAAAATTCAACAAAAGTATAATAAAAATCATGGTTGACAAAGAAAAATTCAACAAGGGTATAGCAAAAATCAAACTTGTTTAGAAAAAAAAAATTAAAATAGGTATCTAAAAATCACGGTTGACTAAGAAAATGTTTGAAGAATTAAACAAATGTGTAACAAAAATCAAAGTTGTCTAAAGAAAACTTTTAAAATTTCAACAAAGGTATAATAAAAATCGAATTTGTCTAGAAAAAATTGAAGATAGTTGTAACAAAAACCAAGGTTGCCTAGGAAAAATTAAGCAAAGGTTTGACAAAAAAACAAGGTTGTTTAGAAGAAATTGAAGATAGGAATGACAAAATCAAGATAAACTTTTAAAAACTCAACAAAAGTATAGTAAAAATTGTGGTTGACAAAGAAAAGTTTGGAAAAATTCAACAAGAGTATAGCAAAAATCAAACTTGTTTAGAAGAAAAAAAAATTAAATATAAATATCTAAAAATCAAGATTCTTAGAAAAATTTTTGGAAAAAGTGAACATAAGTATAACAAAAATCAAGCTCGCCTATAAAATTTTTGAAGATAGTTATAAAAAAATTAAGATCGATAAGAAAAAATTAAACAAAGTTATAATAAAAATCAAGGTTTTTTAGAAAAAAGTTTTAAAATTGAATAAAAGTATCTAAAAACCAAACTTTTTTAGGGAGAAATTGAGAAATTGAACATAAATATAACAAAAATCAAGACAAATTTGCAATGTTCTTCTGATACCCTAGGGAAATCCCCATGGAAAAACCGAGTATTGACTTGATGTGTCCTGACTTGCCCTTTGCAGAAAATAGAGCGCTTAAAAACAGGAAACTGGTTAAAGAAATTTTCTATTGTGCACTTAAAAAACAGGAAATTGGTTAAAGAAATTTTCTATTGTATAGCTAAAATCAATAAAAGCTTTGACAGCTTTTTCTACAGAGTGCTTAAAAAATAGGAAACCGATTGAAAGAATTTTCTATTGTACACTTAAAAACAGGAAATTGGTTAAAGAAATTTTCTATTGTGCGCTTAAAAGCTTTGACAGCTTTTTCTACAGAGTGCTTAAAAAACAGGAAACCAATTGAGAGACTTTTCTATTGTGCACTTAAAAACAGGAAATTGGTTAAAGAAATTTTCTATTGTGCGCTTAAAAACAGGAAAAACTTTGCTTTATTGCTTTAAATCTTGCAGAATGTCTTGAAATAACCTTATGTTATGTTTTAAAGTTTTGGACCAGAAACGAACTCAGGACTACTGCTGTTCTTAGGGTTTGGTTTAATATTATCTTGGGTAGGAGTCAAACTTAGGACCACCGTCTCTCTTAGACTTAGAGATTGTATTGTCTTGGTAGGAATCCAACTCAGGACCACTGTTTCTCTTAGCATATTTCTTTTATCTTGGTTGAGAATCCAACTCAGGATAACAGTTTTTTCTTAAGATTTAAATTGATATTATCTTGGTTGGGGATCAAACCCAGGACTACCGACTTTCTTAAGGTTAGAGTTTATACTGTCTTGGGTGGGAATCTAACTCAGGACTTCTGCTTTTCTTAAGATTTAAATTTATATTATCTTGGTTGGGGATCAAACTCAGGACTACCGACTTTCTTAAGGTTAGGATTTACAGCTTCGCTGTTTTGGTTGGGAGTCAAACTCAGGACTTCTGTCTTTCTTAGGGTTTGGTTTTATATTATCTAGGGAAGGAATCCAACTCAGGACTACTGTATGTCTTAGGTTTAGGTTTTATATTCTCTTGGCTAAGAATTGAACTCAGGATCATTGTCTTTCTTAGGAATAGGAAAAAGAATAGAAATAGGATTAGGAATAGGATTAGGAATAAGAATAGGATTAGAAAAGGATTAGGAATAGGAATAGGATTAGGAATAGGAGTAAGATTCGAAATAGGATTTAAAATAGGAGTAAGATTAGGAGTAGGATTAGGAATAGGATTAGGATTAAGAATAGGATGGGATTAGGATTAGGAGAAGGATTAGGAATAGAGGTAGAATTAGAAATAGGAGTAGGATTAGGAATAGGAGTATAATTAGGAATAGGAATAGGATTAGGAATAGGAGTATAATTAGGAATAGGAGTAGGATTAGGAATAGGCGTAGGATTAGGAATAGAAATAGGAATAGGAGTGGGATTAGAAATAGGAGTAGGATTAGGAATAGGAGTAGGATTAGGAATAGGAGTAGGATTAGGAATAGGAGTAGGATTAGGAATAGGAGTAGGATTAGGAATAGGAGTAGGATTAGGAATAGGAGTAGGATTAGGAATAGGAGTAGGATTAGGAATAGGAGTAGGATTAGGAATAGGAGTAGGATTAGGAATAGGAGTAGGATTAGGAATAGGAGTAGGATTAGGAATAGGAGTAGGATTAGGAATAGGAGTAGGATTAGGAATAGGAGTAGGATTAGGAATAGGAGTAGGATTAGGAATAGGATTAGGATTAGGAATAGGAGTAGGATTAGGAATAGGAGTAGGATTAGGAATAGGAGTAGGATTAGGAATAGGAGTAGGATTAGGAATAGGAGTAGGATTAGGAATAGGAGTAGGATTAGGAATAGGAGTAGGATTAGGAATAGGAGTAGGATTAGGAATAGGAGTAGGATTAGGAATAGGAGTAGGATTAGGAATAGGAGTAGGATTAGGAATAGGAGTAGGATTAGGAATAGGAGTAGGATTAGGAATAGGAGTAGGATTAGGAATAGGATTAGGATTAGGAATAGGAGTAGGATTAGGAATAGGAGTAGGATTAGGAATAGGAGTAGGATTAGGAGTAGAATTAGGATTCGGATTCGGATTAGGAATAAAATTAGGAGTAGGATTAGGATTCGAAATAGGATCCGCCACTAATCTCTAGCGCCACCGCTCCTGCGATGACGTCAGTGCTCCTGGCTCCTGCTCCTGCTCTCTAGCGCCACTAGCGTAAAAACTCACCAAATGACGCATTGTATACTACTTACGACTTTTTCTTTATTCCATTTTTTGAGTAAATCAAAAATATTTGTGGGCCAAGTAAATAAAATACCGCGGCCATAATTTAGAAATTATGTAATTTTTAATACTAAGAATGTCTCTTTTTAATGTTTAGTAGATCACTTGAAGAAAAAAATAAAAAAGATTTGCAAAAACTAGAAGAAATGGTGCAAAGTACAATTCATCGGTTACAAGTAAGTAGATTCATTAAAAACTCTTTTTAATCTTATGAACAATTTTATCCTATAATTATAAAAATATTTTACTTAAAATTTTCTATCCATTACGACAAAAATTAGTTTTTTTTTAAGCATTAACAAGATGTTTAGTTGTAATGAACGAATCCTCATTTCATTTTTACAAAAAAAGTTTTTAAAATTATTTTATTTTATTAAGTTCTTAAATGCTGGCATTGTTATTGCTGATTTAAACTATATCAAAAGCATTGTCTGTGACTCTTGTACATTTATAAATAAGAAGAGGATTGCTGGGTTGGAACGCATTTGTAATTTATTACATGTGCTAGACTTATGCCTTTCCGATAATACAATTAGATCGATGATTATTTTTGATTTTTTTGTTATTTTTAAATATGACGTACCAAAAATTATACAATGAATTAACGTTTACACTGGGATCCTGGTAAATTATAGCATTTCTAGCCACGTTTGTCCCATATAATGAAAAGCTATCCTTAGTTTAGTAAAGATAAAAAATGGTTTTCGTAAAAAATTTAGTTGAGTTTTTGCTAGATTCATGATTTTGCTAGATTTTGCTAGATAATTTTAACATTAGAATTAGAAATTTCTTTTTTATAAATAATGAATTCAAAAAATCATATACCGCCTGGGTTGGGTTCAGTTGTAAAGATTGAAGCAGGTCATGTTTTTTGTACAAAAAAGGGTTAATGATTAACAATTTTTGTGCATAGTTATGTAGAAGTAATTGTCATGTAATATAATCTGCGATGATTTTAACGGTGGTGTACGGCATTATTTTAGATACGAAACTCGATTTTGTTTTTCTTCGCCGGACCAAACGTACACCAAGCATAGGCCTTTTAGTGAGCTGCCAGTATGGCTTGTTGGAGATAGTTGTTTGCATTTTGTAGAAGACCCTCTGCGTTAAGGCTTGAAGACTTATCATGAGTTTAAATAGATCCACTCGCATAAATTTTTTCTTCCTCCAGGCTGTTTGCCTGCGTTAGCTAACGTTTACTGCTTCTCCGTATTTATAGCTACATTTATTGTAAGGTTCAACTACATTTTATTTTGACTCCCGATCACTACAAACTTCCATGGCATAGGTAAACTCTAACAGAAGAATTATTCTTTATAGCTAGTGCTACAATGGAAGTCATTAAGACCCGCCAATTTTTCTACCGGGATAAATTTATTTCAAAAAAAAAACATATAATGTCAAATTGATTATTATAATATTTATGCTTACACTAAGCTAATTGTGGAGTAATGTACGTTTCAACGAAACAAACTTAAAACTGTCGTAAAACAGTTCTTGGCTGATAAAAAGAAGAACGGTTCATAGAGATTTGAAAGTATATAGAAGATAAAAAAATTTTAGACTGAATGAGCATTTCGTTATAAAAAATTTTTATGAAAACCGGGTGCAATTACGGTACAAATCCTCGAACAAACGGGTATAAAATTACGTTGATTATATAAATTGTTTGACTAAAACCTCTTCAGTTCGATTACTGTTGCGGACAACCAAACTTTTTTGCACGATCTTACTGTATTAAATGATTTCTGTTTTAATTTTGCAAAGAACGTTTATGAATAATTTTACTTTCAGTGTTTGTAATTTTTTGTATTAGTATTGGTGTATTTTCATGAAATTTAATTTTAGTGAAATAGCCTACTACTCAAGGTGGCTGAGTTTCATACTTGATCCTAAATATTCCAAACAGCTTACTATTTATCGTTGCTGTTTTTGAAAAATTGTATTTTGTTTTATTTGGATTGACAAAACAATTTTTAAATGAACAATTTTCGTACTATGTTCCCACCGCCATTTTTGGCTCAATTATTCTTAGGTCTGTTTATAGGCTCAAAACCGTATTCATTACAATCGCTACTATATAAATAACTGCAATGGTACAGAAAATAAAGATTGACAGTTAAAGTGATATCATTTTGATTAATAAAATTATAGTCTTTTGATGTAATCAAAAGACTCGTCAATTTTTTAGAAGATTTAAACATTTTTTAACCGATGTTTGACATCTGCTCTGTATGCGAAGACTCAATATGGCTTTGAGTTAGAGAAAACACTGACGACTTATGTCAAAACAATGGTTTTGAACCTTTTTTGTTCCGCGATTTATTTTGCGCACTAAATGTAGCGATTTATTTTGTGCACTAAATGTAATATAATGTAACTCTTATAATTAACCAATGTAATGCAACCAAATGTAGCTATTTTTTCACAAAAAGTTGATTATTAAAGACATTTCTAAGCTATCTGAAATACACATTAAAAAAGAAGAACCAAAAATCATCATTCTGTTAAGTTTAAACTCATTTGTTTAATTCAGGGTGGTCCAACTTGTGCACTCTTGTTGGCCACTTTTCAAAATTATTCGAGTTTGCGGGCCTCAATCGGCTAAAAACACTTATTTTCGTACCAAAATCAGGATGTTCTCTAAAAAAAAAAAAGGTCTTCACTTGGAATCGGTCCCCGAAATTTCTATTTTTGTCGCAAAATCATAGCGTTTTCCAAAATAAAGGTTGCCGCTGCTTGTGATCGACAAGACTTGTGCAAAATTGTATGCGGCCCGCGGGCCCGTAGTTGGACCACGCTGGTTTAATTTATCAGCTTAAAACAACATCAGTAAGATAATTAATGTTGCATTTTGGCGACAAGTTTGATTGTGCATGGCGCTGCTCTTGTCAATAGATCTGGCTTTATTATTGGTGTATTTTTGTCCTTGCTTTTGATTATCAGCAATCTCAAACAGCCAGGGCGACAGAAAAAACATTAGAATCATCTTCATTTGCATCTCTTTGTATGAAGGTATATGAAGAGCCATGACTGAGCAACATGTAGACAAAATTTTCTTTTTTAATGCATCATTTGTATTTAAGACATTTAAAAGGTTTCTAAACTCTTTTTGAGTAAATATATTCAAATATCTTGAGTAAATATACCCAAAATTGAGTAAAAACCACTGAAAATATCCAGCCATGCTGTTCCGTTCTTAAAAATTGCCCACACTATATATATTCACAATCTCATAAAAAATCTCTTTGATTTCGCTTTGGTCCGGCTCAAATAGCCTAAGAAATAACGGTTTTACAAGCAATTTAAATATTTTACATTTAGTTATAAAAAATGGCAACACTGCTTAGTTTCTTGAGTCTTGGAGTACATTCCAGAACTATCCGCTTGACCTGTTTTGATTATGACGTAATAGTTGTTGTTTTTGATTTAGTAACTTTCAGAACGTTCCAGATACTCACGACCGAGTAATATAAATAAGACTCGCTTGAAAGCATTATTATGATTCGATGATTCGTTGTGGTAACTTAAAATTGGAAAATTGTTAGCTGTGTAAATTCATAGTTTTTTGGACGCAAGTCTTTGGTTGTCTACGTGATTATTGAAGAATTAAGCTAGTGAGCTGCTGTTGATTTATACTATTCGGGCTCCTAAGTGGATTGGAGCATATTTCTTAATAAAGAAGATATTGTGGTAGTCTGAGCTGTGATTTAGCTAGACTATATTTTTGCTGTCGCTGGTTCGAAGGTCAGATCCAGCAAGAAGATTAAGAATTTTATCTTTTAGTAGACACCGAGATTGCGTTATCGGCGAGGCCTTCTTTACAGGCGCCGAAAGGTTAGACGATTAAATAACGTACTAAGTTACCGAATTAACTTCTACAAAATTTAAAAAACTTTTTACCAACGGAACATAAATTTAAAAAACTCTCCAAAATTTAAAAAACTAAAATTTGTGAAAGTAACAAAATTTCAAAAACTTTAGCAAATTTTAATAAATTTGCTACATGCCTGCATAACGAGGTTACCGGTATATAAGAAATTTCTTGAAATTATCATATCTGATTCACTTTTGATAGACAACAACTTCATGTTTTGTCAGATCTAACAATAATATTTTTTTGTGCATACTTAGCATTTTTGCAACCCGTACTGCTCAGTGAAAATTGGGCAAGTTTTTGTCATTAAAGTTGTAGATTTTTACAAAAGCTACTCTGCATGGTTGCAGCACCTTTTAGGAATAAACAGAAAATAAAGAATAATGAAAAAAAGGAAAATAAAATAAAAAAATAAAAGCTTCATCCGAGTCATATATAGACACTGTTGTGTCGGCAGAAAAATGTGGTGAGATATGCAACAGGTCACTGGCAAAAAAGCCTGACAGGCAAAGAAACTCGGAAGCAATAAACAATAATTTAAAAGATCCACTCGGAAGCTCTTTTTTATGGGTCGCAAGAGATTTTGATAAACAATATAAAAGTAAAAGAAATAAGCAAAATAAAATTTATGATTATTATTTAGAATTTCTTTAAGTTATTTATCGTTATTTGATTCCTGGTAGCAATAATAGGAACACCAGACTTAACTCTAATTTTAAACTTGTTTTGAAAATAGTTATGAAAATTGCAATTATATATATAAATAGTAAACTACGTCATGGTACAGAAAAAAATATGCCCGCTCCGTCGGCGGGTACAGTCTGACTTATGTTAATAAAATTGACACACGTGTAGGGGTGGGCTAAGCTATGTAGCTGAAAGTTGACTGGTGGGGATACACAGGCCAAATATAATTTGAAAAAAAAGTGAATGTAGCCTACCATATTTTGCAAGTTTTCAATCCTGAACCAAGCATAAATAATTATTCTCTTAAAATTGATTTTTAACTTTTCGAATTTTGACAATTTTTGGTGGCAATACTCATTCGGTGGCAGTTAATTCACTAAATTAGCTAAATAAAGTAAAGCATTTCAGCAACTTTTTATTGAACCATTTTGAGTAGGCATAACCGACGGGATCATACAGAAATGCTTGTTTGGTTGAGCGTGCAGCATTCTAGAAATCAGTCTCTAGTTCAGTGATGGTTGAAATTTTTATCAACATTGCCAGTGGCGGTTGGAAAATAAAAAACTAGAAGGTGCTGCTGAGCGAAAAGCAGTTAAAAACTAAAAGAAAACGCACTAGGCGTACATATGCAACTACACACAACGAGGAGCAAAAATGTTTGTCTGTCTTTCTATCAGAGTATAAGAGGAAAACCAAATTAAGTTGCAAAATATGAAACTTGCATCATCAAACAATGTTTAATCAAATCGGTAAATTTGTATGGAAAATTTCACAGATCATTTAGAGACTTTACCAACTAAAAGCATCTTGTCGGTAAATAACTTCAATGCCGATTAGAAAAAGTCATTTATTAATTGCAAGAAATTTGAAAGCATCATTTGTTTAAAGAGCAGAGTAAGTCAAATTTTTAACAAAATGAAGAAAACTTTTTAATAAGAAATGAAGTAGAAATTTGACAAATTCAAAAGCATGCAAAAGAGCAAAATACGAATTGTCATCAAAAGCACAATTTTTTTAAAAGTTGTAACCGTTGGAAAACCTAGGTGAAAAGTGTCTGCAGCTAATTGAAAGCAATATTAATGAAAAAAATCAAACACACTTTACAAGAAATTTTAAAAACTCAAAGGAGAGCAATTTACATAGAGCGAACTTGAAGCGCTTTTGGAGGGGATTATATAACGGTTACATTAACAAAACGCTTCAGGTGTTGTCCAAACGTCGGACAAGCCTGAAATTAAAATACAGTAGCAGAAATATGAACGTATTTAACGTAACTTTATCAAACTTAATGCAAGAAAAAGTGGTTTATAAGAGAGTGAACAGTTACACAATATAAAAATTCAATGTTATAAAGTTTTGAAGGCGGACAATATAAAGTAAATATATTATTAATATTTATCACCCAGATAGCAAAAAAATGTTATTTTAACGTTTGATTTTGGTTTGCAGTTCGGTTAGATTAACGTTTAAAGTAAACGTTTATTTTAGGTTAGTTTGCTCATTAGTTCAACGTTAATGTAACGTTCAAATTTTGGTTAGCACGGTTAATTTTTAACGTTAGTTTAACGTTAATGTAACGTTTAAATTTTGGTTAGCACGGTTAATTTCTAACGTTAGTTTAACGTTCATTTAACGTTTAAATTTTGGTTAACACGGTTAATTTCTAACGTTAGTTTAACGTTCATTTAACGTTTAAATTTTGGTTAGCACGGTTAATTTCTAACGTTAGTTTAACGTTAATGTAACGTTTAGCACAGTTAATTTCTAACGTTAGTTTAACGTTAATTTCACGTTTAAATTTTGGTTAGCACAGTTAATTTCTAACGTTAGTTTAACGTTCGATTTGGATTTGGGTTTTGAGTTAGATTAACGTTCGAAACCAAACGTTAACTCTACGTTAGTTTGCTCAAAAGTTAACGTTTGAATTTGGTTAGCTTGATTAACTTCTGACTTTTGATTTTGGTTTGTTTAACGTTAGCTATGGTTAACTTCTACTATTACTGACCACTTCATACGTTCAAAATATGGTAGACTTAATAGGATTTGATTTAGGTTAATTTATTAAGTTATTATTCGGTTTGCTGTAATAGTAACTATTGTTAACCTATAACTTTTAAACAATTATTACAAATTTTCATGTTGTAATTCAGGAGTTATATTTAAATGAACTTTGCTATTATTAATAGGCATAAATAAACATGCTTAAATCCTCTGCTTTGGAAGACCACTCACTTCTGATTGCTGCACTTTTACACAAGCTCAAAATTACAATTTTTATACAAGTTTATTAAAGAATTATTAAATAACGTTCAAACAATATAAACACTTTAAATATTTTGAATTTTTTTCAATTGCTCTTTTTTCTGATGGCCATCATCTCTTTCTGAAGCAAATTTTAACCAAATTTTTATTAAGGCTTCAATTTCAAAGTCAGTGGCGGCAGCCGTCAAAAGATTGTTTTGAACAGCACCTGCAAATAAAAACCATGATCATACAATGTACAAAATAAAAGTCGCCACAACATATACTAGAATTTATCTATAATGACAATTTTTTATACGAAAGACATGACAAAAATTTTGGATCTTTCAGCCCTTATTAAGTAAACTAAGAAACTTTAGTGAAATATTAGCAATGACTGAAACAAAGAAATAAATTATTAGCATGATTACCTAAGCATATATGATATTAAAAATTCACTCTTTGGCTTAAACAAACCTGTTTGATGAGTAAATGAGTTTATCTTCTATTAAAACAGTGGTTTTCAACCTGGGAGTCATGACCCCCACAGGGGTTATTTTACCGTGACTCATTTAAAACTTACCGTGACTTGTCAAAAAAACTGACCACGCCTGTAATAAATAAATAAACAAATATTACGCTAAGCTTTAAACGAGACTGCAGCAATATTACTAACATAATTAAAAATAACTTAGTAGATTGACTTTTCTTTTAATGACTTCACTTTACGTATGACTCAATTGTACAACTCTTTACGACTGAATTTCCAACACGTGCGAGGCAAACTGATAATCAGCTTATAATAAGCAAACTGATTATCATGAGTAGTATGTAATGGTTTTCCTGTGTAGTGTTGTGACGTCATCAGGAGTAGGAGCCCGGAGCGTGCCAGGAGCGCTGACGTCATCGCAGGAGTAGTGGCGGAGGGTGGCGCTAGAGAGCAGTGGCGGATCCGAATCCAAATCCGAATCCTAATCCTACTCCTATTTCTAATCCTATTTCTATTTGTAATCCTACTCCTATTTCTAATCCTACTCCTATCGCTAATCTTACTCCTATTTCTATTCCTACTCCTATTCCTATTTCTAGTCCTATTCCTATTCCTACTCCTATATCCTATATTTTACTCCTATTCCTAATCCTACTCCTATTCCTAATCTTACTCCTATTCCTATTTCTACTCCTATTCCTATTTCTAATCCTATTCCTATTTCTAATCCTATTCCTATTTCTAATCCTATTCCTATTCTTAATTCTATTTCTATTCCTAATCCTACTTCTATTTTTAATCCTACTCCTATTCCTAATTCTACTCCTATCCTACTCCTATTTCTAATTCTACTCCTACTCCTAATCCTATTCCTATTCCTAATCCTTTCCTAATCCTATTCTTATTTCTATTCCTAATTCTATTCCTATTCCTAATCCTATTCCTATTCCTATTCCTAATCCTACTCCTATTCCTAATCCTTTCTTAATCCTATTCTTATTCTTATTCCTAATCCTACTCCTATTCCTGATCCTATTTTTTTCTTATTCCTATTTCTAAGAAAAACGATGGTCCTTAGTTCAAATCTTATCCAAGACAATATAAGTCCTAAACCTAAGAAAGATTTAGTCTTGAGTTTGACTCCCACCCAATACAGTATAAATCCTAGCCCTAAGAAAACCAGTGGTCTTGAGTTTGATTCCTACCCATGATAATATAAAGCCAAACTCTATGAAAGACAGTGGTTCTGAGTTTGACTCCCACCCAAGATAGTAGAAATCCTAAACCTAAGAAAGGGAGTAGTCCTGAGTTTGACTCCCACCCATCACAATATAAATCATAATCCTAAGAATATCAGAGTTTGACTCCCACCCAAGACAGTATAAACCCTAACTCTAAGAAAGTCAGTAGTCCTGAGTTTGACTCCCACCTAAGACAGCGAAGCTGTAAATTCTAAACCTAAGAAAGTCAGTAATCCTGAGTTTGACTTTCACTCAAGACAGTAGAAACAAGACATAAGGTTAATTTCTCAATTTTTACCTAAAAAAGTTTGGTTTTTAGATATTTTTATTCAATTTTAAAACTTTTTTCCAAAAAAACCTTGATTTTTATTATAACTTTGTTTAATTTTTTTCTAATCAATTGTCACTTAGTTAGCATGCAAACGTTGTTCAAACGTTTGAATAACGTTATTCAAACGTTCGAACGATAAAAGTTTATTTTAGGTTAAAAAGCAAACGTTAATTTAACGTTTGTTTGCTAACCTCAAAAAAACGTTTACTAATTAACTAAACTATAACGTTAACATAACGTTTCGTCTTAAACGCTAACCAAAAGTTTATTTTAGGTTAAAAAGTGAACGTTAATTTAACGTTTGTATGCTATCTGGGCAAGATAGAATCAAGAGACGTTGTTCATTAGATAAATATATCGAAGTAACTCCTGCTTTTACCTATCCAAATCAAAGTGTGCTTGAAAGATTTTCTATTGAATCATCAAAATTTCTCAAATTTTCTAACTCTAAAGAATTTTCACACTATTTATTCAACCCATTGCTGATTCATTATCATTCAAATTCATTTAAAAAAATTTTTGAAAGTACATCTTTGTTTGCATAATATGATAGATCATTTTTAAAAATGAATGTAAAGCACCAGGTTTTACTTGTCTGTAATACAATTGCTCTGTTTCTTTTTTTCTTTTGCATCTATGTTTTGAGTCATGTGAAATATCAATAAAATTTTTTGGTTTAAATATACGTAGTAAAGAAGTGTTTGGAGGGTGTAAAGGGTTTTCTTGCTTCAGGTTTTCGACGAATATTTTATATAATATTTTGTTTACAAATGTTTTATATAATTAGAATCAAATGCACAGGACTTCCAGCGATGGATTTTATAAAAACCCAGATTGCATAAAAAAAAAACAGATTCCTTTTAAAAAACCCAGATGTTATATTTTTCTTAAAAAAAATATTTAATTGGAAACAAGTTTGTTTATTACAGCAAATTGCAATATTTTTGGAAAAATATTTTACAAAATATTCGTCGAAAACTCGAGAAAAAATTAGGGAAACATTACAAACAACGCTCTTCAATCCATGTGTTCAGAACTTGTTGTCAGTTTTTCCCTACATATCAAAAGTGCTTTGTTGTAGGCTTACCATAAGTTTCGTTTTAACCAAAATAGTCCCAATTATTAGGCCTTGTCCCGGCGTCCCGCCCGGTTAACCATTATGTCCCGGTATTTTCAATTTTAAGAAAAGACACTTTTTTTTAGAACGAGCATTAGTTTTTATCAACAAAAATCAAGAAATTCGAGACAGATTTAAAAGGAAGACTTTTTTTAGAGAATATTACTTTTTAGGAACGAATTTTTTCTTTTAACAAATGTCCTGATTTACCATTTCGGAAATATGGTATGCCTGTTTTGTTGTTAACAAAACTATTACATACAAAATTTCTAAATATTTATTTACATTAGATTTGTGAAAAAAATTTTTTTAATACATTGATATTACGCAAAATGGGGTCTTTTTTTACCATTTTTATATAGATGCACGGAGAAGAAGGGGTTAAAAATAAATAATTATTTTTTTCTTGAAAAAATCAGATTTGAAGGGATTTTTATAAATTAACGTAGAAACTCAGATAGGACGAGAAAACACCTAGATTTGCTAAAAAAGCAGGGCTGGAAACCCTGCCCCAATTGCTAAAAAGTAGTTTACCTTTAAAAGAAATGAATACAATGTAATAGGCCTACTTCAAATCTTTTTTTTCTGAAGTAGCCAGATTTGGACTTAATGGCAGCACATTTGTAAAAAAATTTCAAAAATACAGATTTTTTTTGTTACATCAAAAAGACATAATATCTTTATTTTAAAGGTCATTTAAAGCATTTAAAAACAATTAAAATAAATTATTTAAATTAAACACCTTAATCTGTAAAGTACGTATGATAAATGCTATAACTTTAGCATCAGCCTGGCTTTACTTTCAAATGAATTGCTGTAATTAAATGCACTGTAAAACAAAAAAATTATTTCTTTTAATGCACTTTAAAAAAGAATCACGTGCTTAATTTATTTCTTTTCAGTGGTAACGATATTTAGCAATTTCAATTTAATTTATAACTAATAGTCAAGTATGGGGTAATGTTGGTTACCAGTAGCCTACGTTTTAACACTAGAAAGACCAAGTGCATCAATTGACGCATCTAAATTTTTGCATGCCAATAAATTGCGCTTTCTGAAGTATTATCGCTTGGCACTTTTTGACTTTTATTTTTTTATTGTAGACACTCTCAGACCCAATTTCGTGACTTGGGGGGCAAAAATTAGCGAAAAAATTGCAATACTATCTAGAAGGACCAAGCGCGTCAATTGACACAGGACGCGTTAACACGTCAAAATACCCCTACCAACCGGTTCATCAACAGTTTCTTGGTAGACATCATTGTATTGTCTTTTTCTAAAGCAGTTTTTTCCATGACATCAAAGAACGTAGGCAGCGTACTTTGCTTATGACGTAATAATTGTGTTTTAAGTTTACTTATTTCCTATAAAGTTGGTCTAATCAATCGCTTGTTGTGTTGCTACTGTCCTGATCTATAAAGAAGTATTTTCAATTCGTTGTCATTCTTTTTCTGGTGATTCTCGACGTCACCGGCTAAGCTCATATGCTGAGGTGCCCGGCGGACAAAGCGTAGTAGTTTTCTATTTTACGTTAACTACAAGAAGATCAGGTATAGCCTAGTCTAGTGTAGTGAATATTGGTGCCATAGAAGTTAGTATGATGAGCAATAAAATGCAGAATAGGATAAGCTGTATTTGAGGGCCATCGTTATTACCTTGACTAGGCTATATCTCAGTCAGAAAAGCTCTAGATAGATTGTTCCTAACAATAATATGTTTATTCTTTGCACCACAGGAGCAACAAGTTTGAAATAATTTGTGCAACGAGCATTCTACATAGTGTCTAACGATGGCTTGTGTTTTCACACGTCAGAAGCCAAGTAAATTACTGATATAATATTTTCTTTGCGTGTAAAATGTCTTGAAGATTTGTTGCTGGTCAAGCGTTGCAAGTGTTGCAAAGTATCGCTTAGAGTCTTCTAATGGTTAGTACTCAGATTCCGAATCTGATGAAGTCAACAATATGATTGTGGATATTCAATATGAGGCGGATTCTTCTGATTTAGATGACGAATATACAAACCAGGAAGCACCAACCAACACAAATAATGGTGCGCGTGCTCGAAACAGCAGTGATAATGATGAATAAACCCTTTTGTTTTTGGGCAAAGATGGATCCCACTGGTGGCGCTCAGTTTCTTCCCAAGTCACTACTGGACGATTACAGCAGAACAATATTGTTAAAATTTGTGCAGGACCTACATCATATTCCACATCCCGCATCATACGTCCTCTTTCTTCGTTCCACATTCTTTTCAACAAGCCCATACTGAGGAATATTCAGAAGTCCACTACTGCAGAGGAACTTCGTGTTACTGGAAATGATAGCTGGATGGTTACGTTAGATGAACTGGACAAATTTGCGCACTCGTTGTGGCACGTGGCGTAATTGATGGAAGGATTTTGCCTTTAAAAAGGATGTGGGATAAATTTTGGGATGCCCTTTATTTAACGCTACTATACCACGTTGGAGATTCTTGGAAATCATGAATTACCTCAGGTTTCATTTGAAAACTGAAAGGAGAAAGAATTTGGAAGAGGACAAGTTCTGCTTGGCATCTTTACTATGGAAACCCTTTATAGAAAATTGCCAGAATGTCTACAATCCCAATATAAATATAACCATCAATGAGCAACTGCTTTCTTGCAGGGCCAGGTGTAAGTTTATTCAGTATATGCCGAACAACCCAGTAAGTTCGGCATAAATTTTTGGATGGCCGTTGATGTAGAAAGCAAGTATCTTTACAACGGATTTTCTTATCTTGGAAAGGACTTGACGAGAAGTGGAAATGCCAGCTTGCCAACAGATGTGGTGATGAAGCTAATGAGTCCTTTATTCAGGCGAGGTTTCAATGTCACGTGTGGCAATTACTTTACTTCCTTGAAGCTTTCATTGAGACTCGCAAAACAGCAGTGCAGTTTGATAAGGACGACTCGAGCAAATCAAAGGGAAATTCCAGACTTGTTGAAGAAGAACCGTATGTTTGCATGACACCATGGTTGTAAACTCCAAAGGGGAAACTACATCAATTTCATATCAGTGCAAACAGTCAAAGTCTGTAAACATTCTGAGCATCCTACATAAAGACGCTGTTATTTCAGAGCACAATCCGAAGTGTAAGCTTGAAAGTGTACTCTTTTATAACCAGACAAAGTTTGGTGTGAATGTTTTGGATTAAATGTCCAGGCTGTATTCAGTGAAAGCTGCTTGCAGAAGATGGCCAGCATTCATCTTTCATAATGTCATTGAGATTGCTCTAATAAACAGTTGGGTTATCTTCAAAGCTGTGTGCAAGAGCGACATCAGCCGTAGAGCGCACATACAAAAAGGATTTGAAGCAGCTTTAGTGTGTGCTACGGAGTCGTTGATTTTTGAAAGACCTGCGAGATTCAGTACAGCCTTTTCTGCTACACTAAAACTAAAAAAAAGAGATATGTGGAAAGTATTGCAGCAAACGATGCTTGACGTGTCTGTAATAAAGCTTTGAAAGTAGGTTCGTTTTGTTGACTTAGATGCTTGGCAATGTTATAACTTTTCAAATACATACGGTTTGCGTTTAAGAAGCCTTACAATATGAAGAGAAATACATACAAATTTTTAAAAAAGCGCGTGCGTCAATCGACGCGTTTGGCCCTTCTAGGTAGTCGCAAATTTTGGTCCTTCTAGTGTTAAAGGGAATATAAACAAATTCTTATTATTATTGTTAACAATAAAAAGATAAATTAGAGTAGATTTTAGTTATGTTCAGTCAAGCTATTAATCAATGAGTGATAGGCTTACAAAAAGTTTATTGTGTTTATAACAATACAACGTATGACAAAAAATTGTTAATTTAAAAGTTATCCGTAATATTCATACATAATGTACAAGGTTTACTCTAATACTATAATATCTAGACTATAATACAAATTTTGCTTAAATTTCTTAACACTGAATACAATAAATAAAAAATATTTATCATACTTTTTTATGCTGTTATTATTCCTTGTTTAATAAACTACCTATTCCGATGATAGAAAGTTTTTGAAATTTTGGAGCAAATTTATTCGGTAACTTAGTACGGTATTTAATCGTCTACCTTTTCGGCGCCTGTAAAGAAGGCCTCGCCGATAACGCAATCTCGGTGTCTACTACACGATAAAATTCTTAATCTTCTTGTTGGATCTGACCTTCGAACCAGCGACAGCAAATATATAGTCTAGCTCAGGGGTCTTCAACCTTTTTTATGAAATCGCCCCTTTTCAAAAAATGTTGGTCCGAATCGCCCCCATAAAAACGATTACTGTACTTTCATTTGAAAGTTTTTCCGAAATATATCTAAGAAGCTTTTAAAAGGAAAACAGAAATAAAAGCAATGGCAATTTATTAAAATGCAACAGTTCATGAAACTAATGCGACCCTTGCGGCTGATGTTGCTCGGCAAGATTAGAAAAAGCTGGCATCAAGCTAGTCAGCTTCAGTCGAATTGAATCTCCCCCAGTCGCATTCATGTCGAGTCTATTGCGATATTTATTTCGCATGTAGAGCACTTCACTAAATCCTTGTTCAGCAATATATGTGGTTGGAAAGGCCAAAATAAAGAGCTCTACTTTCTCCCACAGTTGCGGAAATCGGTTTTTCCACTTAATCCAGAAGGCTGCCCATCCATGTGCCCTGAAGATTGCGCGCGCTTCTTCGTCACTTTGCAGGTCTATCAGCATTTCTTGCATGATGGAATCGCAGTCATTGATGTTAGTGGCGAATGGTTCCACTAGCCACGGAAAAACTTCAAGGTCAAGCAGATCTTTAAAGCGAACCTTCATGTCTTCTATCACAGCTTTCAGGTGTTCAACGTAAACAAGCAAATGTTCGTCAGTGACACTATCAGACATTTTTGACAGACGAGAGAAGTGATCGAACTTTCTTCTGCTCAAACTTTGCTGGTAGAGCTCAAGTTTGTTGATTAGGCCACGTATTATAGTTTTGCTTTGAACCAAAGTAATCTTTTTACCTTGGAGTTTGTCCGTTGCTGTATTAATTTTTTCATAAAAATCAGCTAGATAACTGTTATCTTGATGGCAGGCAATTACATCTTTGGCAAGGTCAGAATCTTCACCAAGGAACTCCACCACGCTGTTTTTAAATTTGCAATACCTTGCCAGAAATATGCCTTTCGACAGCCAACGAACTTCCGTATGGAGAAGGAGATGCTCGAACTCTTCATCGTTTACCTCGCATAGCTGTCGAAACAATCGGTCATTTTTAGCGTTGGCTTTTATCTTGTTAACTGCTTTGATAGCAACTCCCAAACATTCTTGCAGACGTGGAGAAAGACGCTTTGCTACCAAATGCTGACGGTGAAGCACACAGTGCACAGTAAATAGATTGGGTATTTTTTCTTTGAGTAATGAAGCAAACCCGCGATACCTGCCTACCATGGCTGGAGCTCCATCAGTAGCACATGCTATTATGTTGGTAAGGGGGATGGATTTGTTTCGCAAGTAGTCTGACAAAGTCTGAAATATTGTTAGACCTTTAGTGTCTGTTTCCAAACACTTGCAAAATAGAAGCTCCTCCATAATATTTCCATCAGTTATGTAACGGACGTAAACCATTAATAAAGCGTTATTGTCTGATGTGGTAGTTTCGTCTAATTGTAAGCTGAAAGAAGTGTTTCGTAAGATTTCACAGAGTTGATCTTCAATATTCGTACCCATTTCGTTAATTCGTCGGGTTACTGTGGTATCACTCAGTGGAACAGCTCGTAGTACAGGTGTGGAATCTTTCTCCATTACAGTAGAAATAATTTCTTTCACAGCAGGTGCTACCAAACTTTCCCCAACGTTGAATGGTAAACCCTTTTTCGCAATCAAAAAAGCAATCTTGTACGAGGCTATAAGTCCTTTGACATTTGGGCAAGCATTTTTAGCAAAGGCCTTGTTTATAGAACTTTGAGCTTCACGCTCTTTCAATGCTTGAAAAAATTCAATAGATTTGTCTGCTTTATCAGGATGAAGCCTGGTTAGGTGATCTTTCAGCCTTGACGGTTTCATTGCCTCATTTGTAAGAATTTTCTTGCACAAGAGACACATTGGAAGTTGAATATTGGATGGGCATGGCACAAAGCCAAACCTGATATAATCCACAAGATATGTACGACACTTTTTTTTGGCATTAGAAGCCATTACTCTTTCAATACGATTAGTCGATTACCATATAAAATTTACTCTTAAAAAGAAACTGAAAGTAGCCTGCGGCACATAAAATAATATAATGACAATCCTAAATTTTTAGAAATTACGATCATTTTCTTGAAAGCCTACTGTTAAAAATTCTGTCCTTCCCTGGACTACTGAAAAAGATTGTATGAAAGCAAGTGCTATAGATCGCTATCTCTCTCTGAAGACAGAAACGTCACATGCGATGAGCAGAAAAAACTGCTCAGCGGTGAGATAGTTTTTTCATGTTTTTTTCTGCTTATAGCATGGGATGTTTCCATGTTCAGAGAGAGCGATCTAGCTATTGTTTTTATGCATTCTTCTTCAGTTTCTCTGACCTCTTGTACTTGCGCTGCTCCTCTCCTTGTCTCGATCACGCTTGAATCTCTTCACTCACGATCAAGTTTGATACAGAATCTACACAACTCTTCCTTTCCTCAGTAAATGCGAGGTTTCACGAAAAACAAAGGCATATATAGTTGCGTCAAGCACTGACGTAATAGCGCAACGAGATACTAATTGAAAATGCAAACAATAATAACCGGTGGCAGAAAGCTATTTACTACATTGCGAAATTTGAGATTCATGACAGCTAATTATGCGGTGTTCAATCATTGAAAAGATACAGCTGTAAGGAACTGCTGTCAACATTTAAAGTTGGTTGGTGTTATCGAAT
The DNA here is from genome assembly GCA_963680785.1 of Diplosoma virens. Classification (NCBI taxonomy): domain Eukaryota; kingdom Metazoa; phylum Chordata; class Ascidiacea; order Aplousobranchia; family Didemnidae; genus Diplosoma; species Diplosoma virens. The sequence continues at coordinate 17,565,688 of OY796884.1, read as the reverse complement.
TTAATGTAAGCTCGTCCCTTCAAACGCTTCTGAAGTTTCGAGTGATTCTATTCAAAAAGACTTAGGGAGAATTTTAACACCAAATCTTCAAGCAATCAGAGTACTTCAATCAAATACTACAATATATTTAATTTTATTACGTCAGAAAGCCATATAAAGATTTTAAAGAGGAAGGGTTAAATTCGATTATTCCATTGTCTACTCTACATAAATACAATCAAAATTATTACAATTTATAATTGCCACATTATGCCGCACACGTTAATTTATTAATTAATAATTATTTTACTTATTTTACATATTCTGGATTACTTATCACGCGTTACCTCGTCGCTCCTAGCCACGACCAAAGTAAGACACCGGTTTCAATTCTGGCCTTTATAGCGATGAGTCACATGAGGTCCCATGATTTTTGGTCATGTGTGCCTCGTGCGGTCTTGTGACCATCGCGCGATCCCATGACAGTGACTTAGCCAAATTTATAGGACGAATTAAGATTTGTCGTAGCGATTTCCGAAAGGCCAATCAAATTGCCAGTTCACGTAACAGTTGGTGTTTAGCGATGTGTAAAGTCTATGACTTATGATCACTTATGAAAAAAGTCTTGCTTGACTGCGCAGTCAAATAAAAATTTTGGCATATCTGGAAACTCGTGTCAACTACCATTTCATTCGTTGTTCGGTCATAACGTTTTTTTCACTTGCATAGGTGTACGTCATTGCATGTGTGTGCATGTGCAATTGTGCATACATGAGCATGAGGAGAACCCAAAACTATTTGAAGAAGTGAAGAACAATAACAAAAGAAATAATGAAATCAGCGAGAACGTTTTCAACGTATCCATTTTTAGTTATCGTTTTATAACAATATTTGTAATTGTGAAATCGCCCCCCAATTGTTTAAAATCGCCCCCCAATTTTTCAAATTGTTTAAATCGCCTCTAATCGCCCCCGTTGAAGAACCCTGGTCTAGCTAAATCACAGCTCAGACTACCACAATATCTTCTTTATTAATAAATTATGCTCCAATCCACTTAGGAGCCCGAATAGTATAAATCAACAGTAAATACAGGTTCAGCAGCTTAATTCTTCAATAATCACGTAGACAACCAAAGACTTGCGACCAAAAAACTATGACTTCACACAGTTAACAATTTTCCAATTCTAAGTTACCACAACGAATCATCGAATCATCGAATCATAATAATGCTTCCGAACGAGTCTTATTTATATTACTCGGTCGTAAGTATCTCGAATGTTCTGAAATTATCCACGTCAACAACAACAACTATTACGTCATAATCAAAACAGGTCAAGCTGATAGTTCTGGAAGTTACTTTAAGATTCGTGAAATTAAGCAGTGTTGCCATTTTTTATAACTAAATGTAAAATATTTAAATTGCTTATAAAACCGTTATTTCTTCGACTATTTGAGCCGGACCAAAGCGAAATCAAAGAGATTTTTTATGAGATTGTGAATATACATAGTGTGGGCGATTTTTAGGAACGGAACACTACCATAATTTTAACACTATGTCTATATCAATTTATTATTGGTTTTGCAAGCCACACTTTCTAAGTTTAATAATTTAAGTCTAGGAGCTCATAACAGAGTAAAAACTTAAAATTTAGTTTAGTTTAACCCTTTCACGCCGTATTTATATACGAGTAAGTGTCTACATTAACTTTGCAGCCAGTTTTGAACCTTATGTATATAAAAATTAAGGTGTATTTTTCATTCAACCTCTTTAGTAGCTTCACAACTGTCATAAAAGAGTCTACATTGGCTCTGTTTCATCAGTATGTCCCCAGTAGCGAAGGGAAAAGGTTGCAAAAATTAGCTTGTGAAAAATTTTTTATGATCCATATGGCCCACGTGTATGTTTGCTTCAGTAAAAGATAATGTATATATTTTTATACAAATATTTTTGGTTTTATGTAGTTACATAATGACTAAAAGTATTTGAAATTTGTTTCTAGTCTATTTGTAAATATAACGACTTCATAAAATAAGATTAACTTTCATGTATACAAGTGGCAACATCAGGTAAAAAGCTATGCTTTTTGTCGTATTTTTAGAGAATTAGATTTGAGTATGATCAATTATTTCGGTTGTATTATTTTTTTTATTGGTCTTTAGTATTTTAAATTTTTATACTTTGCCATAACACACAAATTTGCATCACATCTGTAGCAAATTTATCTACTGATTAGGTTTTTCAAAAGCAATGTACAAATCACTAATAACAAATTGCCTTGCATAGATTTTTAAAAACTTTGTTGAATATAATGGAGTAACACAAAAATGTTTCACTTGTGAGTGGTTGAGTGAAATATTTCCTTTCTATATTTATACCTGATATATTAAAGTTATTTCAAGGGCAGGGTCAAGTGGGTATATTTATGATTTTGAAGTATACACTGGCAAAACAGGAGCAGAAACTGATAACTTTGGTTTGGGTGTATCATCAGGCTTTGTAATGAGATTAGCAGAAGATATACCCAGATTACAAAATTACAAACTTTTTTACGACGACTGGTTTTCCTCAATTGGTCTAGCAAAAAAGCTCAAAGATGAGGGAATTCATAGCTTATCAATTGTTAGACCAAACAGATTAAAAGGTTGTTAATTGAAAGAAGAAAATCAGCTGAAAAATGAAGGCAGGGGGAATTATGATTATAGAGTGGAAACAAAAAGAAAACATTATGGTTCTGAGGTGGTTTGACAATAAATCAGTTTATATTCTATCAACATATATAGAGCTGTTTCTACTTGAAGAAACAAAAAGATGGGATCGTAAGAAAAAAGACTATATAAAGGTCCAAATGCCACATGCTGTTGCTGAATACAATAAGTTTATGAGAGGTGTAGACCTCTATGATATGTTTTTAGAACTGTACAGGATTGATTTCAAGAGTAAGAAATGGTATATGAGAATTTTCTTTTATGTGCTGGATCTTGCGACAGTCCATGATTGGCTGCTATATCGTCGTACGCTAAACAAAAAAAGCAAACAGCATATGTCACTTTGTGATTTCAAACTTGACATTGCTACACGTTTTGTCTAGCAACAAATATGTTCCAAAAAGGGGAAGACTCAGTCAACAAGATAACCCTCCAAAAACTCCAAAAAAAAAGAAAGAAGTTGTCCATCCATCAAAATCTGTTAGACGGGATGGTAGTGGTCACTAACCAAGCTGTGTGAAGACCAAACAAAGGTGTAAGAAATGTGTGCACAAATTCACAAGGGCTATATGCACCAAATGCAATGTTGGATTATGTTTACTAAATGATAGGCATTGCTATGTAACATACCATGAGAAATAGTTTGCTATGTACAGATATATAGTGCCTGTCTTTACTCTAAAGGAATTTTATTTGAATGTATTCAAAAATGAGTTTTAGTAAAATTTATTGATTTACTGCATTTTTTATCAATATCTGCCTGATGTAGCCATATGGCAACATTTTGCATTTTTTACATAAAAATAAAAAAAATAATTTAAAAGGTGTTTTGTCATTTAAAACCTAAGTACAAATAAGAAAAAAGCAAAAAAATTTTTATAAGCGTTTTTATAATTCAGGCGTGAAAGGGTTAAGTCCAGCTAAAGAATTTTCCAAAAGAAACCAAACAACAAAAATCTAGAACTAGCCAAATCTTGCATAAGTGTTTTTATCTTATTGCCAGGCAAGATTTTACTATGAATGAGTTGCTTTCACCGCAGCTCAGACCTAAGTCTAGTTCACCATTTAAAGCAGGGGTGGGTAACCTCAGGCCCGTGAATTCTTCAAATAAGTAATTAAAAAATTAATTCGAATTTTTTTTGTCTTCAAAACGAAATTCAAGATAACTATTTAAAGATTTAAAGTAAAGACTTTTTTTAGAAATCATTACATTTTAGGGACGAATGAAATTTCATAATAACCCATAATTATTAACATTTGCAAATGTCAATTTATGTGCGGCCCGCAAATCATTTAAATCTCCAATATGATCTGAGGTTAAAAATTATTGCCCAACCATGATTTAAAGCGTCAATGGATTGCGTCATTTTGCGTCACTTCGTGTGAAATTTTTGAGTTGCATTTAAAACAGCTCAAGAAATTACGAATTCAATTTTTTGCGTTAACCTCCCGACTGAATTTAAACTTAATGTGAAAAATATTAAAATATATTTATGAAAGAACTTTTTTATAGCCTTGCTAATAATATTTACAGCTGCTGCGTAGACATTTGAGGGTGCTGCAGCTTTGCAGCTTTTAAGGGCGAGCCGCTTTTGATTATCGAATAATGCTATGCTATTACAAAGTATGCTATGCTATTCTATGTATTAGACAGGCATTGTGCATGCCCACCTCCCTTGGAAATCAACATTACGAGAAAATAAAGACAGATCCAAAGTGAAGGCTAATATTAAGCGCTTAATGTAAGCGACCTAATATTAAGCGCTTAATAAAGCAAAAATTTCCAAAAATCTCGCTTAGGCTTATATTGGTAAAGCTTGTTTACTTTTTAAATAAATGTTTCTTTGTTGCTTTTTTATTTCATGCTTCAATACCGCGTTAAATAACCTCAGCCGTATGTTTCACATTGATTTTTTAACTATTTCGGGTATAATTTTATAATTTTGATTTCTTGCATTTATTTAAGAATTTTTTTACATACCGCGTTAGAGTCTTTCTAGAGTGGCAGTTTTAAGGCCCATTATCACTATCAGCGTTGGTGGGATTATTCTTTCTTTGCTTATTGATTTTTTTACTTTTTTTTGTGCTTAAGCTCTAAGAGAAGCAATAAAGCAATCAAAGAATACTCTAGGCAATGCTCGTAGTGGAAACCAGCCTTACAGAAGACAAACTGGGATTTTCTTTTGTGTGTTGTTTATTACTGCTGTTGACTATTTCTTTTTTCGTTTCGGAAAACTTTATAATTTTATGTTACAAAGAGGCCAGGAAGTCGGCTCCAAGGAGGCCATGAAGCATTTTCCGGGGGTCACGAGCATAAGCCTTCTTTGTAATCCTTTTTTAGTCTTCACTAGTCTTTTTGGACAACATTCTAAGCAGGAGGCCAGGGATGTTAAAAGTCTCTGAAAAAGGGGCCACGAACCATAAAAGGTTAAGAATCATCTGTGCTAAAGTTTTTATTAAGATTGTTTTATTTTATTTTGGACTTATTATTACTTTTAACCAGTTCTGCAAACTGAATAGATTTTTATTCAAGTTCAAGTTCAAGTTCTATTCTATGATGTAAAAATCGAAAACTCGATTAAGCCTATCTACACAATAATTCAAACCTCTTTAAAAAATTGAAAAGATGCCACAAAGTGATAAATAAAAAAGCATAATGAAACTGGCTGCAATTAAGGAAATAAAATAAATTCATTTAACAAGTTCAAGTTAAACAGAGAACAAATATTAATTTGACGATTCAGTTGTCCAATCGAAAGTAAATTTACAACTTAGTTGTACTCGAAATTTAACAATTTAATATTGAAAGTAAAATCCAAAATATTATTTATTTTCTTTTGAAAAATGTTTAAGTAATGAGCTCAAATTTTTCAGTTCCAACTTAAGTTCGAATTCAGCAAACTTTTTTTTTTTGGTTCTTTGAGTTCGAGTTTGAAGCTTTTAACATAACCTATGAGGGCTTTTTTACTTTTTAAGTTATAGAAAAAAGGTTTTACAGTATGACTAAAAACTTGTGCGGCCCGCTTACTCAGCTGGAACTAACAAAGCGGCCCGCGACAACCAATAGATTCATCACCCCTGGTCTAAAACGTCAAAAAGCTTAGGGGATGTTTATTATGAAACAAAAAGTCGCATTGCAAGAAGTTTGTTTTGATGGATAAAAAAATAAACACAATTTTTTCATTGGGTGCACACTTTAAGAAAATTAAAATTTTCACAAATTTAATTTTAAAAAATCCAGATAAATTTTAAAAAAAGAGTTTTTTTATTTTTTTCTCAATTTAAGAAAGAAAAACAAGCTTCTTGTCACACTTTATTCTTGATTTTAATTAAATTTTTGAATCTACAGTTAATTTTCAGCTGTTGAGCTTAGATTGTGACGTCACCTTCTTCATTGTTACGTACTAATTGCGTTATCGGTACGCCAACCTCCTACTTAATTTATTTGTTTGTAAAATGTTCATAAAAGTAATTACTGTGTAGAGTGGTTTAACTCTTTTTTTAAAGCACATTGATTGACTGCAATTTTTAAGTCATTTGCGACAACAATGCGACAGCGAGACGTAGTTTTGGCTTTATCCACTATTTTAAAGCATATTTCATAGTTTTGTACTTGGTCTTGTACTTGTATTTGTGACGTCATCAAACGCTTTATTTGATTGCCAAAATTAGCGTAATAATTAATCTAAAAATTTCTATTCGTTCAGGTATATTTGATTTTTATCGATAATTTTGGCTGATTTATATAAATACAGCTGTTTCTTTTTATTTCTCGCAGATGTTTATTTTATATGGTTACATTAGCTCGCGGTAGCTCTTTTTATTGTAGTTTCATTCTGGTTGTTTGAGTCTAGCTAATTATTTGTATCTGACATCTTGTATCTGAGTATATGTATCTAACGTGTTAGAATCGTTTGGTGTTACTGTAAGAGTGTTTAATTGTTTGAGGGTCAAGTGTTGGCGCCTTAGAAGTTAATTCTATTGTGAAATAGAATTGTTTAGACAAACTATTATGTTTATATTATTAGCTATCGTGGTGCTAAGTTATTCTTAAAGTAGTCAGTACGAAGATGTTGAGTAATTATTTGCAATTGTTGGCTTTGTAAATTGCCTTGAAGTTTTGCGAAGCTTGAGAGTTAAGTTTTAACCAAAATTAATCAGTTGTCGATTTTGCGAATAATATATTTTTTATAGTTAGAAACTGTGGTTTCTTGCTGTCTGTTAAGAGGAGTTTTCGAGAGAATTCATTCGTGCTTAACCAGAAATAACTGTTTTAATAAATTCACTCTCGCGGCAAACTATGTCTTGAGCCGGTATATGAAAAAAAAACACAGCTTTGCTTCAGCACATGCAGTCGGGTTACCTAGCTCAACTAGTCTCTTTGGATTCCCCAATAAAGTTGTGACACTTTTGAAAGAAAAAACATTCTAAAAAGTAGATATAAATGTCAGACAAACAGTTTTGCTAAATTTCTTTTTGCGCTCTTATATTGTAATTTTTTGCCAATTAATTATTTTTTTGTTGACTAATAATAACACTTCCAACAGAACCAGCAGGACTGTAAAAACGGTCGCTTTCTCTATTGCTATGTCCAAGCAAGCAATGGATTCGGTAGTTATCTTCATCTGCTGGGAGAATGCTTGCTTCTAGCGCTCGGAACAAATCGCACTTTGATAGTTAGTTCTACCGATATCCAAAATTTACTACTTTTCAAAGTTTTGGAATCACCTTCCCCATCTTGCAACATCAAAGATATAACTTCGGTTATCCAATGGAAGGGTATTCTGGTTATGTTGTATAGGATAATAAGTACTTAATAAACTAAATAGATAGTAATTGTGTTTAATTTCAATAATCAAACTTAACTTTTACTGTTTCTTTTTAAGATAAAGACAATGCCTTTATGAAACTTACTTATTGAATAAAATGATAATAACTTTTTCTTTACGATCAATTTTTTTCTTAATTATACTGTTTATGAAAAAGCTAGTTTAAAACTTGTAATTCAAGTGTTTAGATGTGATATCTTGAATCAGTGACTTTCAAACTTTAACCTATCGCCGAAAATCTGAATTGTTACTTACCAATTGACTGTAATAAATAAAAAAGAGCTTCTATTCAAAGAACATGTAAAAAAGATCCCTTTGCTTTTTATCAAAGATTCAAAATTCCTTCTTACTTATCGCTTGCATAAAAAAACAATAATTGATCCAATAGAATATTTATTCGGCAAAGTTTTAAACGTACATTTGTTGCACTAAAAATGCCCTGATGTTCAACTATTGGGACGAGAAGCGCCCAATTGATCACAAAATCTTAAATCGTTTTGTTTCAAATTAAACTTCCGTTTAACAAAACACACAAAAATTATTGTTTGTGTTTAGGTTGTTTATGTTTATCTTTTATACGACAAATTTTAAGCAAGATTTTTTTGTAGAACAAAATTTTATCGAATTAGAAAAATATCAAGTTTTGAAAGTAAGCATTTGTCATGAGCCACCTGCTACTGATTTTCTTCCGTTCCACATGCCAAGCAAAATTGCTGGTGAGTTTTTAGAAATAACCATGGCGTCGAATCGAACCCGAACCAGATCCGTAAACACGAATCAACTGTTATTCTTCGAACCTGAACCGGAACTGAACCCGAAAACATAAAATTTGTTGAAATGAACCAGAATTGAACCCGTAAAAATTAAATTCGCCGAATTTGAATCTAAACCAAAACTTTATTTCAAACGGTTCCGGTTCAGACGCTCTAATTTTAATTTTTGATTTATTTATATAAACCAAGATAAATAACAATTTTGTATTTGCCGTTTCTCAATGATTACTTACTGGCTGTGTGGCAAATCAGATACGTCATTCATCATTACTGCTCTGTTCCACAATCTCTAACCCAGGTCGATTTAATTCAAGGCCAACTTGTTTAAGGTAATCAAGATAACGCCTTTTAAGAGCACCAGAATGACGACTAATAAAAACTGATCAGATAATTTTTCTACCTAAACATGAGCATAAGCAAACACTTCCAAAGTATTCAGATCTTTATTAAAGGCTTTTAATGAAGAAACAGTGTGAACTACTCTTAGGTCCAAAACGTATTCCGACTATTTTGGGCTCTGTAATAAGACCTGATGAAACACCATTCTTTCACGTGTAATCTTGTAATGGCTTTCTCAACTCGTTCTGAGGTTGACAGATTTTTTCATAGGGGCAAAAACAAAAAATTCTCACGGTTGACCAACGCATGAAGCTCTGAGAATCTCCAGGTGTCTTTTGCTAGAAGGGCTTTCACTCATGATTCTACGGACCTAAATCTCATAAAAAAATAAAAGCAATGTTGCTTCCATTATACCCAATTTGTGATGCTAAATTCACATACTCATTCCTACCTTGTCAATCGAAATAAGTCTTAAACACTTCTTCAGCACAATTAGAGGAATCTACGAGTACCTTAGAATATCTAGGCAAGTTTTCAGAATGCGTTGACTCTCGCGGTTTAGCTTTTTCACGGTCTTTGGCTTCATTTCAATCCTGCTCAAAGATCAAGTCTGGTTGGTTTCCTTATATTCCCAATTCTTAGAACTAAAGGGTATCAACGCCTCAGGACGCACATCTAACGCTGCAACTCTACTTTCATAAAACTCCCGATTACCACGATTCACGGAAAAGGAAATATGAGGAACAGTGCCAATCGTAGAACCTTTAATCCAACCTTTTATTGAACGAACCCTCTTTAAAGCCGATTTACTTGAAACAGACGAGCCACATTCAGACAACTCATGTAATTTTACTTCTGCTTCCAATTTTACTTCCTCGATGTTAAAACGATCCTTAGCTTCAGCTAATTCCAAATTTCGAGCAGCACGAAGAGCTGACCGTTTATATTCTAATTCAATCAAATGATCTGCACTACTTGTTTTTAAGGTAGAACTGCCACTGTCTCTGGATACTTGCGAAACACTATCCGTAAATTCTACTTCAGCCGTCTGATCGCGGCTATCTTCTAAACAATAAAAATGGCGCTGTTTACAAATCTCGTGCGAATTGGAGCATTCTTCAAAAAAATCAGCAAGACGATCACTCAGCTCGGCTGCAAATTTAACATCAGTAATTTCACCAAGCGTCTTTTGAAAATTGTAAGAAGCATTAATCTTATCAAACTCAGGTGCTATTTCACAAAACTCTTCTTTCGATCTGCATCTCTTCAAACTAGGGAATAAATCCTTTTATCAAGTACAACCAAACGCTGAGAAGTTAATAACTTACGGGGCACTGAACCTGTCGAGGACTCCTTAATAAGAGGGCCAGAGGAAGTAGAGGTACTTAGCACTTCCGTAGTTTGCATTTTATCAAGACTAATCTCAACATTACTTTGATCCCAGTTATCCTTAGGTTCAGGCGATGTGGAAGCCATATTAAGTGCACAAAAATTATTACAACAACAAACAACAAATCAAGTATATACAAAAGATAAAGAATACAAATATTAATATACTCTAAAAGTCGATGAGAAGTTCCTGGTGAATTCCCCACTCAACACAAAAGAATCGCCAATTGACGGATTTTCGAAAACCGCAAACACCAATAAACGGAAAGAAGACGAAGTTGATAACTCTCGTGCAAGATCAAAGTCGCGACAAAGACGAAGTTGATAATTCGCGAAGAAAATTGAGATCGGATTGAGGACGAAGTCGATGACTGTTGAGCCAGACACGACAAAGAATAGCCGTAGTAGGTCGATGGGTTTTCAATGCACGGATCAGCAAGAAAGACGAAGTGGGTGACTTTCAAACTCGAAGAAAAAGATCACTAGTGGAAGGCTTTGGAACAATTATTCTCCAATGACAAAGGACTGGAAGCAAGTCGGTAGGTTCTCGAAGCACAGTGCACCAGTCGTAGATGACACAAACGGGAAGAACGAAGTCGCTGACTTTCGAACAAGACGAAGTAGGCAGGTATGAATTCTAGCGGCTGCACCTCGAAAAGCAATACAAAACTCGTAGTGATTGCTAACACAGATAAATTGAGAGCACTCAAAGGAAAGTCCCAAAAATATCCACGTGCAGAGAGATTGTAGAAAATTACTTCCATCATTGAATTTATTTCTTATGTTGCAATTAACCAAATTGACAGCAACGTGGCCTGGGGAGCTGCAACACCTTCACTAACTGTACTTTCTAATAAATTTTAACTATAGCAAAACGAAAAAGTCTTTATTCCAAATCAAACTTAAAACACAAATCCAAAGAGCAAAGGCACCGCTAAAATACATTACAGTTGATACAGCTGGCACAGTTGGCAAAATAAATTAAATGATGTCTTTTCCCGGCGACTAAAACGACAACTAAAGTCAGTAAGTTAAAGTCCAAATTCAAAGCAATAACAAAAGGAAATTAAATTTTGCCATTAGCCAAATGTCGAACAAACAGAAAATATGAAAAAGCGTGAACTGTAAATCAAAGGCCGGGATGAGATAGAGTTCGATTTCTACAGAAGGTATGATTTACATTGGTAATTTTCCAAAAATTTTGTTATTTAAAAAGTTTTTTGTTGGTACAAAACTTTAAAATAGCTTTTAACAACAAATGCTTCATTTAAAGCTCTTTTGTTAATTAAGTAGCCTTAAAAAAGGCTGTTTTGAAAACTCGAACGTTTTCGTCTAGCTCTCTTCAGGAGGTTTCGCTAGAATGAATTGCAGAACTGAATGTAGTATTTCAAAAGTTATAAAGCTGATTCTGATTGGCTAAAAATTAAGGTTAATAATAGTTATCATAATAATTGAAAAGTATTAATAAATAAAATCACGTTTCGTCAGCGTAAGAAATTTTTTGGCAAAAAAAGGAACAAAATTATGCAAGCTTTGTGTTAAAATTTGGAACTAAAAAAGAAAATTTTTACAATTATGCTAACAATTTATGTTTGTAAACAAACTCTTTCTGTCTACACAAATTAGGTTTTCGAAGAGTGATGAAAATTGATTCTAAGACTGATAAGTGGAAATCGGATCGTGCTTTAGAGAGAATAAAAAATTGATTGTCCTTATAGTGAGATGCACATTTTTGGTTATGTAACAAATGGTTTCCAATCGCTGAGTCACAGTGCGGTATTGAATTAGCTAGTTTACCTGGACGTTCTGGTTGTTTACGTTCTTTACTGGTTCTATTCCGAATAGACTTCGGCACATGCTGGCGGATTCTGTCCTGCAAACGTTGAGACGTTCGACCCACGTACCGACTATCACAGTGGCATACGTATTCGTATACGACGTTACTTTGTTGAAAAGTGGGAAGAACGTCTTTATGTATAACAGGTAAAATTCGTCTGGTGGAAAAGACCACTTATGGTTGGACCGCTCCAAAACAATTATTAATAGATAATTTTATTTTTCTTTCAAATTTCAGGGAATTTTCGCCAATCCAAGGTAGTTTTACATACACAGGACATTTTTTGGGGCCTTCTTTAGTGTTTTGTTGGAAACGTAAAAGTTTTTTAGAAATTCTCGAATCAATAAGGAATTCTGGATAACCATTTTGTTCAAGAATAGAGCGAATATTATCTAGTTCATGTTTTAATGTGGATTTAGAGCAGATTTTTAAGGCTCGATGTGTAAAAGTATCAATGAGATTTGTTTTACGTTGTTTTGGTCCAAAGGAATTCCAGTGAATATATTGACCTGTGAAAGTGGGCTTTCGATAGACTGAAGTGATGAATTTATTATCAGATTTCGTAACAAGTACATCCAAAAAAGGAAGAGAATTATTGGTTTCAATTTCATTGGTAAATTTTAAGGAGGGGTGAAGCGAGTTAAGACAATTTAAAAATTTTTGGAATTCAGTTTCTTTGTGAAAAAGGTAAAAAGTGTCATCAACGTACCGACAGTATACGGTAGGTTTTGAAATTTCATTGAAAAGTTTTGATTCATAATAGCCAACGAATATATTTGCTAGAGCGGGACCAAGGGGACTACCCATAGCAACTCCATCAATTTGCCTGTACATAATGTTGTTAAAGCTAAATTCAACAGAAGTGGTTGCAGTTTTCATCAGTTCAATAAAAACATGTTTAGGAATAACTGGAGCAGGGAGGTGACCGTCGTAAAGTGTTTTAGTACAAATTTCAATGGTTTCCGCTAAAGGTACGTTAGTAAATAAGCTACAAATATCAAATGAACAAAGAATTGAATCATTAGAATTTACTTTGAGTTGTTGTATCATTTTAGCGAAAGAAAAGGAATCATTAATACAATTAGTTGAGTAGAATTCTAATACGGGTTGTAATAAGGCGGCGAGAAATTTAGCGAGTTCATGTTGGGCAGATTCAATCATCGAAAGAATAGGACGGCAAGGCACATCTTGTTTGTGAATTTTTGAAAGGCCATACATTCTTGGTCGTTGTGAGCCGGTGGGTCTAATAACTTCATAAACGGTTTTCGGGAGATCATCACTTTTAACTAATTGAAGTAAACGACGTTGAAGTTTGGTTTCATTTTGAGCAGTATTATCAAATTCATTTACAGGCCCAAGGCATTCAAATTTAGTTACGTCACAAAGAATAGCTACCATTTTTTTGTCATATTCTGATCTATTAAGAATGACGACTCCAGAGCCTTTGTCAGGCTTAGTAATTAAAATGTGTTTATTAGAACGTAGAGACTTAATCGCTTGAAGACAGTCAGAATCAAGGGGGAATTTAGTCACATCGATAGGAGAACCACAAAAACTGTGTGCTAATTTATTAAGTTTAGCTTTAAGAAGACTTAGTTCATCAATACTTTTTGGTTTATGATGTAATAATTGAGCAAATAAAATTTCAAATTCTGCAAATACTTCTTCACGTTTAATATTAGTTGGCGAAAGGCAAAACTCTAGACCATAGGCTGAAACAAACTTTTCAATTTCGGAAAGATTGTAACTAGATAAATTACAAATAGTTTTACCAGAAAGATTAGACGAACCAAAGCGTTTAGAACATTTATTTCAGCGGATGGAGAGTAAAGAAACAGTTGGAAATTATACGGCTTGTCGTTTGATCCTCTGCACCACATTTGCAGATTGTTGTGGAAGCCAAGTTCAATTGTATATAGTTGAGCGAAAACACCCAACACTAATTCAAAGACGATTCGGTTGAATCCATAGACGAGTCTTAGAAGATAAATTACCAGTGGCAATTTGCCGACATTAGGAATGAAGTTGTGGAGTTGAGTGATATTATTGTTTCATTCAAAATTCCAAGAATATTCCTCCAAGTCAATTACTTTGATCTTTAAGTTGGTAAGGTTTGTTAGAAGACTTTTGGCGGCAGACACCGAAGGGTGTCTCAATTTTAGGCTTTGAGACTGCTCTTGTTTAGGAGCAGTGATCTTGGGTTAGAGCATGTGACTGGGCTCCATAACTCGGCAAGCAGTGATCATGAGGTAGAGCAGGTAGCTGGGCTCCACAAATTGGCTGGTAAGAGAGAATATAGCTTCTCGGCTACGAAGCTCAGTTGGCGGGGTGCCTGCAAGTACTTTATAAAGATATGATTAAAATATACAACTGCTTGCTAAGACCACCAAGCAGGGGAAAATCCCATAAGGTGTCTTTCCCATGCTTTTGTGTCTTTAGGAAAGATAGTTTACGGCACTTTCTTCTGCTTGGTGGTCTTGGAAAGCAGTTTTAAGTTTCAGTCATATCTTATAAAAATAAAAATCCAAAATAAAAAATTTTAAGCGGACAGTAATATCATGGCAACTCCGAAAAGAGCGTCAGGGTAATTGATTGCCCTGTGTTATAGCAACTTCGTTGCTTTTTAACGAGCCAGGAGGATAAATATATACATAAAATAAAATAAAAAAATAAAAAATATTATGTTGGTTTAGGACGCATACATCTAGTCACAATGTCCAGTGCATTCTTAATAATAGAGTCAATCAGGCAAGTATGAGAACTGCGGCACCAAGCAGGTACGCAATGCTCAACAGCAGAATGTACAAGGGCTAAGGTTGCTGTGCACAAAGTCATGACACCAGCACCCCAGCTTGCTCTTTTCAGACGCCTGATTAAGAAAACTCTTGAAGTGAGTTTCTTACGCAGAGACTCCGTTTGTCGTCCGTACATGAGTGATCTCTCTAATATCACACCAAGATATTATGGTATTGCACAGAAAGGCAGTGGGTTGCGTTTTACCTCCCTGTTATTAAGGTGGAAGGCAGACGACACCGTTTTGGATTTGCTTAGCTTTATTTTCCATTTGTGGAGATATGCCTGGAGAGTTGACATGTTTTGGATAAGGTTCCCCCTTGCGTCTACCAATCTCTAGCAATATGCAAAAGGGCCAAGTTGTCAGCGTAGGCATATATGCTGGAGAAAGTTGTAGGCAGATCGCTTATATAGATGTGAAAGGGGATGGGAGCTAAGACGGATTCCTGAGAGACGCCTTTCTTCAGGCAACGAAATCTGCTTTCCTTTCCGTTATTGTTGGTGAGGGTAAAACTGCGGTTCTGAACAAGCTCCATAGAAAGAACAAAAGATGACAACTTTTTCGCCATCTCAATCTGGTAACTGGTAAAAAAAATTCGATTGACAACATGATTTTTAGGCACTGACCATGTCTTTCGAGGCATAAAATGCATTGGTAAAAATGTTTCTTGGACAAAAATAAGTCGTTTTTAATCTAGCTACTTTATTTCAATGTGCTTGAATAGTAATTTCAATCACAAAATTTCCTTTTATTGAGTAAAATTGATTATTTCCACGCATAACACTTCTAACTCGATTTTTTTAGGCGTCAAAAATATTTCGGATAGACAGGCTAATAACAAAGCTAATATATTCTGCTCGGTTTTATTTGTTACGTTTGGACTTCTTGATAAAATCGTGCAAAGCTACAATTCGGGCAAAATTATTTCGCCCCTTTTTTCCAAATCTTTTGGTTTGGTATATCTAAGTCCACAATCCACGAGTCATGGTCCTGGTTTATACACTAGCAAAACCGGACATAAAAAATGTTTCATAAAATTAGAAATTGAACCAAACATAAATTGAAAACCTGTATTAATAGCAAAATGTTTTTTTTTAACCCAAACCAGAGCTAAACCAAAACTTCTTTTTCTTCTCCTTTCGGCCTTTCCCATTAGTCAGGGGTGGCCACAGCGTATCATCATTCTCCACATCTTTCTGTCTTCAATGTCCATCTCCTTCACACCAACTTCCTTCATATCTTCTTTCACCACATCTAAAAATCTTCTCTTTGGTTTCCCTCTTCTCCTCTTTCCTGGTAACTCCATTTCCATCATTTTTCTTCCTACATACTTTTGGTCTCTCCTCATGACATGTCCATACCACCTCAGCCTGCCCTCCCTCATTTCCATTCCTAACCGTTCTACCTTAACAGTACTCCTGATGTGCTCGTTTCTAATCTTGTCTTTTCTCGTCACTCCCATAGTAAACCTCAGCATTTTCATCTCTGCGATTTCCATCTCTTCCACTTGTTTCTTTGTGACTGCTATGGTCTCAAGTCCATACACCATTGCGGGTCTTACCACTGAACTGTACACTTTTCCTTTTACTCTAGCTGGTAACCTCTTGTCGCAGATTACTCCCGATACTTTTCTCCATCCATTCCATCCTGCCTGTACTCTCTTCTTTACCTCCCTCTCACAACCACCACTTTCTTGCACCGTTGATCTCAAATACTTAAATTCCTTTACTCTTGGCACTTTTGTATCCTCCATCTTCACTGTTTCGTCGTCATTTCCTCCATTTATGCAAAAATATTCGGTCTTTGACCTATTTACTTTCATCCCTCTTCTTTCCAATGCATACTTCCAGGATTCTAATCTCTGCTCCACTTCTTCCCTGATCTCTTCGCAAATCACAATATCATCAGCAAACAGCATCGTCCATGGCGGTTCTCTCCTTACTTTATCCGTTAGCCTGTCCATTATCACTGCAAACAGGAATGGACTTAACGCTGATCCCTGGTGCAGTCCAACCTTGACCTTAAAACTTTCTGTAGTTCCTACTGCACACCTCACCACTGTTTCGCTTCCCTCATACATATCCTGTACTAGTCGCACATACTTTTCCACTATTCCAGATTTTCTCATGCAGTACCACAGCTCTTCTCGTGGAACCCTGTCGTAAGCTTTCTCTAAGTCCACGAATACACAATGTAGCTCTTTTTGACCTTCCCTGTATTTTTCCATTAACATTCTTAAAGCAAACATGGCATCGGTGGTTCCCTTTCCTGGCATAAATCCACATTGCTGTTTGCTGATCTCCACTCTATCCCTTAACCTGGTTTCAATAATTCTTTCCCATACTTTCATTGTGTGGCTCATTAGCTTTGTTCCTCTGTAGTTTCCACAGCACTGTGCGTCCCCTTTGTTTTTATAGATTGAAATAAGCACACTCCTTCTCCATTCTTCTGGCATCCGTTCACCCATTAATAGTCTGTTGAACAGTCTGGTCAAAAACTCTATTCCCATCTCTCTCATGCACTTCCAAACTTCTACTGGTAACTCATCTGGTCCAACCGCTTTACCTTTTTCATCCTTCTTAGTGCGTTCTTTACTTCTTCTCTACTGACACAATTTACCTCTTCGTTAACCACTTCTGCTTCCTCTGTTCTAAGTTCCCTGCTATTTTCCTCGTTCATCAGTTTCTCAAAGTACTCCTTCCATCTTATTAACACTGCCTCTGAATTTACCATAACATTACCGTTTTCATTCTTTATAAACCTCACGTGCTGTACATCTTTCCCTGCTCTGTCTCTCTGCCTAGCCAATCTGTACAACTCTTTTTCACCTTCTTTTGTTTCCAATCTAGCATACAAATCATCATACACACGTCCCTTTGCCATTGCAACTGCCTTCTTTGCCTTACTCTTCTTTTCTTTGTATACCTTTTTAGTATTTTTATTTCTTGTTTTATCCCATGCTTTCTTTGCCTCTTTCTTTTCTTTTATGCTTTTTTGAACTTCCTCATTCCACCACCATGTCTCCTTGTCTCCTTTTCGTTTCCCAAATTTCACTCCCAGTACAGTTTCAGCTGTTTTTCTTAGCATTTCTGCTGTTTTGTCCCACTCATCAGGTAACCCATCCTCGCCTCCCAAAATCCTGGTCACCTCTTGTCTAAACGCTTCTTGATAGCTTGTCTCTTTCAGTTTCCACCATCGTATCTTTGGCTTTACTTTCTCTGCTTTTTTCTTTTTCACCATAAGAGCCATTTTGCATACCACCATACGGTGCTGCTTTGCGACACACTCATTCAATATTACCTTACAATCGCACATTTCCTTCAGGTTCCTCCTTCTGCACATCACATAATCTACTTGGGTACTTTTTCCTCCACTCTTATACGTCACCCTGTGTTCATCTTTCTTCTTGAAATAAGTATTGACAATCGCCAAATCCATCCTTTTCCCAAAATTCACAACCATTGATCCTTCCTTATTTCTTGTTCCAGCACCGTACCTCCCCATTATTTCCTCATCCCCGATGTTTCCTTCACCCACATGTCCATTTAGGTCTGCACCAAGAACTATCCTCTCTTCTTTTGATATACTTTCTATCAATCCATCCAGGTCTTCCCAAAAATCACTTTTCTGCTCCATGCTGTTGTTAACCTGTGGATCATATGCGCTTACTATATTTAGGATGGACCCATTTACCTCTAGCTTCATGGCCATCAGTCTGTCTGACACCCTCTTCACCTCCAGAACACTTTCAGCCAGCTCCTCCCTCAGCACTATCTCTATCCCATTTTTTCTTTCATCAGCTCCGTTGTAAAATATTTTACATCCACCTCCAATGCTCCTTGCTTTACTACCTTTCCACTTAGTTTCTTGTAGGCACAATATGTCTACATTCCTTCGCTCCATCATATCTGCCAGCTTTCTTCCCCTTCCAGTCATCGTTCCAATATTTAAAGTACCCACCCTTATGAGTGAGCATCTTCCTTTCCATGCTTCTCGCTGCTTCTTTACTCGCCTTCCTCCTCTCTCTCTGCTCTTATTTTCACTTTGTTTAGCAGTAGCATAATTTCCTCAGGTGCCCTGCTGTGTGACACCTGAGGCGGTCGTTGGTAACCCGGGCCGCGACCGATCCGGTATGGATTTACAATGATTACGCATTTGTATAAATCTGGCAAAAAGTTTTACGCCGGATGCCCTTCCTGCCGCAACCCTCCCCATTTATCCGGGCTTGGGACCGGCATCAAGAGACACAGAAATGTGCCACCGATGGCTGGGTTAGAGCTAAACCAAAACTAAACCTTTAAAAATAAAATTTGCCGAGCCTGAACCGGAACTGAAACCGTAAAAATAAAATTTGCCAAACCTCAACCTGAATCCGGAACGTTATTTTAAACAGTTCGGTGTTTTGAAAATAACAAATCAATTTTTTTGTTTTTTAAATTGTTCAGAGCATAATATTAAAACAAATTTGCTTTATAAAATAAAATTAGATCAAAAATATTAAAATAAATTACTGTAATGTCGGTTTAATGGTTTAATCTTAAAATGCTTAACAGGAAACAAACTGATCCCTACAGTGCTTTTTATGTTCACCACTCAATTATTATGTAAGATTTCCAATTAGAATTTCGATGCATGTTAATAATCTTTTAAGTACGTTAGAGAAATAGTGGCCAAAATATTTTCACACAATAGCCTAAGTGTTTTTGTGTGTTTATTTTATGTTGCGAAAAATTACGCACAAAACCTGTTTAAATTAAGACAATCAACAAAGGGCTGACAAGGTTGAAAGTTTAAAATAAAGGTTTGTTCAAAAAACTAATAAAAAGTAACTTTTCTACTAAATCAATCAAATTTATCTGACCTTGAAGCCACATAACAGTTTTGTTTGTGTTTATTAAAATTTAGATTCCCTTAAGTGCATTCATCGTGATCCGAATGCATGGTGGATGGGTCAAATCATGAAGTTCTTCTTCAGGTTTAAGCCTTCTTTTGCTGAACAAATGGAAAAAGTTAAAAAAAATATATCCTTTGTTAATCCTATCGCTGGGTAAGCTTACTCGTTTAGTGAGTAGAGATATTCTTATAATTAATTGTAATATTTACAATACACTTTTAAGGTAAAATTGTTTTTCTAATTGTGATTACTACAAGTATGGGCAAAACTATAATTCTGTAAAATAAGAATATGTATCCACATTTGTTTAAATTCTGCAATGATATCATTGTCACACTTCATTCATAATACTAATCTTAACCTTGTAACTCCAAAGTTGATTTTCAGTCTTTTACAGTAATTTTTTAAAGCTTTGATTATGACGTCGCCTTTGGCATTGTTAAGTAGTGATTGCAGAAGCGGTACATTACCTCCTCCAACCAATTTATTTTGTTTTTGAGGGAGCCAATTATTTTGTCTTCCAAAACAGTGCGATCTCTAAAAAAAGTCATCGTTTTATGAAAGACCACTTTTTAGTGTATTAACACAAAGCTTGTTCTTTCTGCCTTTCCCTTCAACCAGGGGTAGCCACAGCGTATCATGTTTCTCCAAACTGTCCAGTTTTCAACGTCCGTCTCCCTCGCACCAACTTTCTCTATATTTTTTTCACTATATCTAAAAATCTTCTCTTTGGTTTCCCTCTTTTCCTGTTTCCCGGTAACACCATTTCCATCATTTTTCTTCCTACATACTCCTGTTCTCTCCTCATGACATGTCTATACCACCTCAGCCTGCCCTCCTTCATCTTCATTCCTAACTGTTCTACCTTAACTGTACTTCTGATGTACTCGTTTCTAATCTTGTCTTTTCTCGTCACTCCCATAGTAAACCTCAGCATTTTCATCTCTGCGATTTCCATCTCTTCCACTTGTTTCTTTGTGACTGCTATGGTCTCAAGTCCATACACCATTGCGGGTCTCACCACTAAACTGTACGTTTTTCTTTTTACTCTAGCTGGTAACCTCTTGTCGCAGATTACTCCCGATACTTTTCTCCATCCGTTTCATCTCACAACTACCACTTTTTTGCACTGTTGATCCCAAGTACTTAAATTCCTTTACTCTTGGCACTTTTGTATCCTCCATCTTCACTGTTTTGTTGTCATTTCCTCCATTTATGCAAAAATATTCGGTCTTTGATCGACTTACTTTCATCTCTCTTTTTTCCAACGCATACCTCCAACATTCTAATCTCCGCTCCACTCCTTTCCTGTCTCTTCGCAAATCACAATATCATCAGCAAACAGCATCGTCCATGGCGGTTCTCTCCTTACTTTATCCGTTAGCCTGTCCATTATCACTGCAAACAGGAACGGACTTAACGTTGATCCCTGGTGCAGTCCGACCTTGACTTTAAAACGTTCTGTAGTTCCTACTGCTTAGCTCATCACTGTTTCACTTTCGTCGTACATATCCTGTACAAGTCGCATATACTTTTTGCTATTCCTGATTTTCTCGTACAGTACCATAGCTCTTCCCGTGGAACCCTGTCGTAAGCTTTCCCTAGGTCCACAAATACACAATGTAGTTCTCTTTGACCTTCTCTGTACTTTTCCATCAACATTCTTAAGGCAAACATGGCATCGGTAGTTTTCTTTCCTGGCATAAATCAATATTAGTATTAAGACCTGTATTAAAACAAAGCGATCTCTTAAAAAAAAAGTCTTTATTTTAGAGATGCCACCGTCCTTGTGCTACTAAGAAAAAATAGAGCAATATCTTGCGTAGGGGCCACTTTTTGATCTGTTTTAGCGTGGGCCGGTGCGGCCGCTCCATTCGCACCATATTAAATCTATTACTGATTGTAGATTGCTCTAATTTTGCTTTTGAAATTTATTTAAGTCCAATGTTTTATAGTTAAATTAAAACCAAAATTAAGAAGACGACCAAACTATTTTGTAATTGTATTATGGTAAGCAGATTTTGTTAATTTACAAATATCAACAATTTTTGCGTCTGTGTCAACATTTTTTGTAGAAATGAGTAAAATAATCACTTTTTTTTAAATAATGTAGTTGCATCTAATTTGTTCCAAGTGCTTATGTGTATTCTTCTTCATAATTATATAAACATCACAACATAATGAATTTCAGTTAATTTCTATTAATATGTTTTGATAGTTTTTTCCATTTAATTACTTGGGAAAAATTAAGATAGCTTATAGCAAATATTTGCTCATTACCTTAGCTCAGTGTTTCTCAAGCCTTTTTTTCTGCGACCCAAAATCGCTAAAAATAACGATTTGTAAAGATGACTGCGACCCAAATAAATTTGACTGAGCGTAGTGAAAACGTAGTGATCTCCAAAAAAAAAAAAAAAAGGTCTTCGCCTTGAATCTGTTTCTGATTTCTTGATTGTCATCTCAAAAATCTAGTGTTCTCTAAAAAAAAAAAAAGGTTTTCACCTTGAATCTGTTTCTGATTCCTTGATTGTCATCTCAAGAATCTAGTGTTCTCTAAAAAAAAAAAAAGGTCTTTATTTTGAATCTGATTCCGATTTCTTCATTTTCCTCTTAAATTCGTAATGACATCTCAAGAAGGTTCTTCACTTCTCAAACCTTGTGCGCGCAGATCTTTTTCTTTCACGTGCGGTAATTTACAAGGCTTCGCGACCCATCCGCATAGCCTTGGCGACCCACTTTTGGGTCGCGACCCATGGTTTGAGAAACACTGCCTTAGCTTCTTGTAGTCTTTATCATCTACAGTTACTAGCTAAGCGTAATCAAAAAAATAATAATAATTTAATACAGAATAATTACACTTTTCTGTTTTTGAATAATTTGGTTTTTGCATCAAGTACCATTAAATGCTTACATACTTGCATATTCTAAATCAACTTAAAAAGTAATAAAAACTTAGTTTATTTTTATTAGTTTTTATTACTTTTTAAGTAAAAACTAAGTTTTTTTACTTAGTAACAGTCAAATCACCGAAATAAGCTATCCGCTTTATGACTTAATTGTTGAAGCAAAACAAAAAAAGACAAAATTTGCTCGGCTAAGCAACGGTTGCCATGCCCACTAGATGACTGGAAAAGGTCTATTATGTTTATTACTAGCACAATTATTACATTGACAATTAAATTTTATTGTAAACAATAATACAAAAGCTCTTAAATTTTATCAGCGAAGGTGCTCAAACTGTTTTTCATCTGATGCATAAGCCTAATCCATATACTGCCTACCTACTTTTAGACCGCCCTGTATATAAATATCCCAATAAATT
Organism: Diplosoma virens; assembly: GCA_963680785.1. NCBI lineage: Eukaryota > Metazoa > Chordata > Ascidiacea > Aplousobranchia > Didemnidae > Diplosoma > Diplosoma virens. The sequence goes on along the minus strand of OY796884.1, from coordinate 17,542,826 downwards.
TCATCGTTTAATTCCAATTGAAAAGTGCTTAGGAATCGTCGGTGTTACTGTCGCTTATGTGGTGTTGTTTAAGTGTGAAGTAGTTGAAAGTCAGTGTTGAAGCCTTGAAAGTAGCTCCACAGCAGGTTTGAGCAGTTTTTTTAACACTGTAGCCCAAAAAAATTTAAACGCATCTGCTGCGGCCTAGTGTGTCCAGTTTTCACTTTCATTCCGTACCCAATTTTACAAAATTGCTTCAAACGTTTAATGAAGACCAAAAACGAGGGTCTTCATTTTCATTCAGTACCCAATTTTAACATATCCTTTCTTCACAACAAAAAATAATCACCAAATATATATTTTAAACATTTTTTCACACCTTTTCTGTATGGTCTACCTAAAAAACTTTCTGGTTGAGTGGCCCACTGATTGAGAACCCCTGTTTTTTAGTGAGATAGAATTGATTTAACCTGTATGTAGGATAAACTAAGAAAAGTTTAATATAATGAATTAAGTTAATTGAATAGCCATTTTGCCAATGTTTTTTTATGCGATAAACCGAACTATGCGTTTATCCGAAAGTAGTAAAAACACTCTCTTTTAACCGTAATTGTTGCTGAATCATGTCAGTATGTGTACCAATTCATGAAAGGCATTTCAGAAAGAACTCGTTATAGCATTACAAGGAAATTAATGAAATTTTTATTTTCAATAATACTTATTAATCCCGGTGGCATTACGCTTGGTTTTTTCGTTGCTTCGAAAAGCAAAGCAAGTTAGTCTCCGATTGCTTGCATTAGGTCTCGTTTCCACTACGAGCGTGGAATGAAGTAATCTTTGTTTGTTTTATTAATTTTTTGCTTCGCTTAGCGTTCCCTTAGGTGTTAAGCGTGGAAAGATCAGTAAAAGAAACAAAGATTCCAACACGAGTTTATTGATTTTTATTGCTTCGCTTAGCGCTTGCGTAGATTTAAGCAAGAAAAGAATAATAAAAAAACAAAGAATGCTCCATTTCTTTCTTTTATTGACCTTTCCGCACTTAAAATCTGAGCGAGCGCTAAGCAAAGCAAAAAAATCAATAAAACAAATCAAGAATGCTCCATTTTACGCTCGCAGTGGAAACCAATCCTTGACATCGGCGTTTCCTCACACGAAGCTGTTACGCTTTGTTTCTTCTATTCTCACGATGCAAGCGAGTGACGTAAAATGAAAAAAAAAGGGCAAGTGTACGTGAAATTTCTAATCGGTTAGAAACGTTAAAACTCTCTTTTTTTTAATCAAGACAGATGCTTTAGAAACGCGCAGTAGCGCTTGACCAACTTTGATCCCACGTTGTTTTGCATCGACTGTTGTCTACTCATAAATGTGTAACCAGAGCATTGAGCGTTTGTGCTTACAATGCATTTTCAATTAGCAATTACTTTCATTCACGTACAAAATTGTTCGGTTAATCGAATAAATTGCTTTAATTTCTATTCGATAAACCGCAACATGTAGTAAACCGATATGCGATTAACCGAAATGTATTCTTAGCAAATAATTGGTTTTGGTTTGAGATTTCTGATCCTTATTTGATAAAGTATGTTATGCAATTATTCGGAATGCAAATATCCCTCTATCGTCGTCGTTTTTATAACTCTCTATGTTAACCATCGAGATGCTAATTAATTCTTATAGTTATTCAGTACAAAGTTGTTGAGTAATTATTCGCAGTTGTTGGCACTGTATATTGCCTTGGCGTTTGGGTAAAGCTTTAGAGTCAAGTTTTACGAGAGTTGATCAAGTTTTTTTAATTTTGTGAATGAAATATTTTTTATGGTTAGGAACTTGAATACATATTATTTATAATTAGGATAATTCTTGATCTTTTTAATATTTAATATAACAATAAATTGCAGCATCTCCATAAATTTTTTCTTATCTTTCGAAAATGTTTCTTGGTGGTTTCCTTTCAATACAAGAAACTCATTCATGGCTTTTGCTTCCGGCGAAAGTCGAATAGCAAAGTCATTTTTAATAAATTAACAAAAAGTGGTTACATTCACACAAAGTTTTTAATAGTTTATCTTTAAACAAGTATTTACATATACATTGTTTAAATTTCTAAAAAATATATGCGTTGTAAGTCGGTTGCATTGAACAGGGGCCTTTGCTTTTTGGCTGTCTCTTGTACCTGACAAGTTATAAAAATTAATATTTTTGAAATCACAAAAATTTCTTGTTGCATTTCAGCATTCATGTCAGAAGAACGGACAAACATAGGGATGGATATTTTTTCTACTTAAAATCGTACATGGCATACGTTGATAGATGGTTTGATTGCAATTACATCAATAAAGGAATTAACGTTACTAAAAGAGTCTACATTGCTACTGACGAACCAAGTGTAATTGTTGAAGCAAAAGAAAAGTAATTTTAATTTTTTTTGCTTCGATGCAATCATTTCGAACAAAATCTTTTTTATATTGATATTACGTTATTAGCAACTGCAATACCTTAAATGTGCGTACTCTACAACAGTTCTCCAACCTTTACAAAAAGCGACCCAAGTTAAAGAATTTATTAACAATACCAATTCACGCGACCCCAAAGCAAATACAAAATGGTTCAACTACAAATTTAAAATGTTAATAGCTATAGATCAGCGGTTCCCAAACTTTTTTTTCACGGCGCCCTTTGAAAACTTAACAATACTCGCGGCGCCGTAATAAAAAAAGGTATTCAGTTCAATTACTTCTTTGAACAATCTTTTTTTCTTCGAAACTTATAGTGTTCTCTAAAAAAAAAAAACGCCACAAAATATTCAGGCGACCCCATTTGGGGTCGCGACCCACAGTTTGACGAACACTGCTCTACAAGACAAACTTCTTGACATAGTAAAAAACTCGGGGTTTTTCCATCGTCCAAATTGCCATCTTGCCACATCAATTCTATGTACACCAACTTGTTAAACTTTTTCAAAGTTTTTAAAGCTCTGTAATACCTAAAAAAGTTAACCAAAAAAAGAAAACTGAAAAATAAAAGAGATCTTATAAAATTACACTAAGAAAAAAAAGATATACGTATGAATAAATATTTGTTTTATAAGAAAAAAAACCTTGTACTGGCTTTATAAATAAAAAAATTGCATTTGTTTTACTCATAAGAAAACTTTATTTACAGCTATAAAAACTACAAAATCTTGTTTGATCCGATGCATGACGCCCATATAAAGTCAAAACGATTCAGCAAAAACGGTGTTGTTGGAATGATAACTGATATTGAAATGCTAAAAAATTGTAACTTTTTTGTTGGAACATATACTTCTAACGTATGTTTTGGTGATCTTATTAATATATTTTTTAAGCTATTAAAAGTAAATTAGATAATAGTCTTAAATTTTACCTTTCCTGTGTACAAACGTGATTTGAGAAAGATTTTGATAACATAATCAACACAATTATAAAAAATATAATCAGTAAAAATACCGAAACATACGTATACCAATTTAGTTTTAAATTAAATCAATTTTGTAAAACAAAACTTGAACCTCAAATCTGAGAACGTTTATTCCCAGATTAGTAATTTATAATCGGAAGGGTGTCGTTTCTCCGACGTTTTGCTCCTCAATACGACGTCGGGTGAACCCTGGTCGTTCGACTGACGTCCACTCGACGTCAGATCAGCGTCAGGCGGACCAACGTCGGATGGACCACCGCCTATCGAACAGAGTGGCACGGATTCAAACTGCTGCGTTTATATTGAATCAAACGTTACATTCAATTCAAAAATGCTAATATGTGCATGATATTTCATAAGTAATTAACCTTCAAATTTTAGCAGTGAAGCGCGTAGTAGAAGTTGGCCTCTATGCCAACGTAAATTAACTTGTTTAATTTTGTCAAAAACTATGTTGCTAACACACTTAAGGAACACGTCAAAAGTTATGTTTATAGTTCTTCAATTAACGACCGTCAAGAATGATGTTTATTTTATAATCTGACGTCAAAAATGATATTGCTGACGAGACTTTGATTCTGTTAAGAATTATGTGGTGCTGAGTTTGCTGTCAACACCGAAACTAAATTCTTCTCTTTATCAAAAAGGTTATTTTCTACGCTAAGAAGAGGTCGTTGGATGATTCTCCCAAACCCTAGCTCCTAACTATAATTTAACAAATGACAATTTGAAATAAAATATAACCTTTATTTAAATACGTACTATCAGTCAAATCATAAATTTACAGAGCGTAGGTTTTAGACGAAATTTGTCTCCAGTTTATCAAAAATTCAAACGTACTATGATACCGACTGTACTTGATTAAAGAATAACGACTTTACAGGGCGATTTAAACAGTTCAGAAGGTCTTCGACAATTTTACAGGGTAGAACAGTTTTTGAATTACTTGGACTTTCTACCCCAACAGCAAACGTCTTACAGTGGTATTTCACCTGAATGCCCTCTACAAAATAACAGCATAGAATAGCCTTCCGAACGACTTGAACTAAATGAGTTTCTATATTCTGGTTAGTTATATAAGCAGGCGCTTACATAGAGGACATCACAGCTACAGAAGTATGTGGCCATTAACAATGGAGAATCTAACTATCTGTGACGTTGATGCATTTCGCAATCTTCACAAAAAATACTGTTCTAATTAGTTCGCAAAGTGTTGCAAAAATTTAAAGCGAATACAATAGAACTTAACTATAATGGCATTTTCTAATCAAAGTTAAATGGTCTGCGCTTGAACAAAAAGATAATGGCTCTATCAGAAACAATAACTAAATTACGAAATTAGAATTTCAAGAAAGGGTCGATTACGAAACAACTAGTAATATTTTATCAAGGTCGTCGTCGTCGTCGTCGTCGTCGTCATCGTTTGAAGGGCATCCACTCCAGGCCAGACACAAACAGGACTGGGGCCGAGGGTTTATCCTTTTACTACCCCAGACTGCTGCACTGCCTGGATCAGATGCTGGCAGTGATGTTATTAAGCCAGCATCGAGTTTCGTCATCCAAAACCGTCAGACCGCGTGCTCCATGTGGTGCCCGATGTATGGGGCACGCTGTTAGTACATGGTCTGCGGTTTGCTCTGAGGCGCCACACTCGCAATTCGGTGAAGGAGCGAGACCCCATTTGTGCATGGACGAATGGAATCGCCCAACACCAGTCCGCAGGCGGTTGAGCTTAACCCAAGCTGCTCGGGGTAAGCCCATCCCAACAGGCCTGACACTGGTCCCGGGCACAAAGGCACGGAGCCTGGAAGCACTTTCACAGTACTCCGCGTTCCATTTGTGATTTGTCCATTCAGAGGCGCGGATGCCAAGTCTGGCAAGATTGTCCAAGAGATTCCGCGCACCTGGCACAAACGGGCGTCTGGATCTTAGTCTCACTTGGCCAGTATCTGAGGACCCATTTAACAGACCATGCAAAATATGATCGGGGTCCAGAGATCCACGGTAAGCCAAGGAGAGTGTCGCTCCCAGTCGGCGAAGCTCAGCTGGCTGGATGCCTGAAAGTACAGGTAGGTGGTCCGTTGGAGTGGGACGCAGGCATCCAGTAACTATGCGCAAGGCGTCATTCAAGACACTGTCAATGAGGCGAGTGTGAGCACTGCGACACCAGACTGGCGCACAGTACTCAGCTGTTGAGTAGACTAGAGACAAGGTGGCTATGCGTAGTGTTTTAGCACCAGCACCCCATCCCGAGCCCACGAGTCGCCTCAACAGTGTGACGCGCGATGATAGTTTTTTGCGCAATGCCACTAAATGGTGACGAAACGTGAGCGATCTGTCCAGTTTTACCCCAAGGTATGTAGGGGTTGGACAGAACGGTAAAAGTCTACTATTGTTGTAGACCTTTAGCTCACGTTTGGCCTCTCGGTTGTTTAAGTGAAAGGCTGTCGTCACCGTCTTAGTGTGACTGAGCTTCAACCTCCAAGTCTGGAGATACGCTGACAGTGTGGACATGTCTTGGCTTAATGTCCCCTCCAAGTCCTTCCAGTTTCCAGAAGAGTGCAGCAATGCTAAATCATCAGCATAAGCAAACTTTCTGGAAATCATGGAAGGAAGATCGTACGTATAGATGTTAAATAGGAGGGGAGCCAAGACCGATCCCTGAGGAACGCCGTTTTTAAGACGGCGTAGCCTGCTTTGCTTGCTGTCACCGGTGGTAAGGGTGAAACTTCGATTTCGGACAAGCTCCATGATCATTTTGACCATGTGCTTATCCGGAAGTAGTCTCAGCAGCTTGCAGGTAAGGCCACGGTGCCAGACAGTGTCATAAGCAGCTGTCAGATCGATAAATACGGCACCGGCCTTCTTTTTAGCCTCGAAAGAATCCTCGATGTTCTGGGTTAGCAGAACAACTTGATCTACGGTTGACTTCCCGCGTCGGAACCCAGCCTGCTCTTTAGGGAGCAGTGGATCGATTAATGGTTCAACGCGGGCGTAGATAAGCCTCTCGAGGATCTTGTAGGGGACACAGAGCAGAGATATCGGTCGATAACTCTTTGGGTCCCCCACGGGCTTTCCTGGTTTTGGGATCGCGACCACAAGCGCTCTTCTCCAGATCTTGGGAATTTTGAGTCGGCGCAAACAGGAAGAAAGGAAATCACGTAACCAGGACTTCAAAGCAGCTCCAGCATGGAGTATAAGCTCGGGGCAGATGGAATCAGGACCCGGAGCTTTACCTGGTTTTAAATGTTGAAGGGCAGCAGCAAATTCTCTCTGTGAAAAATTGTCAGAGATATTTACTGCGTCTGGTATGGTGGCCCTCCAAAGGTCAGACACTTCTTGAAAGACAAGTCGAGATGACTTGCGATCAACAGCCTCGTATTTCCCATTTCTAACCAGCTGAGATGCAATAGCATCGGCTGAAACGGGACAATGACAAGGAGAGTGTCGTGACCTACCAGTAAGGTTGTTCAAAATACTCCACGCTTTTCGACTAGAGTGTGAGAAGTCAATGCTCCGAACTGCTTCGGACCATCGATCCCTCCGTTTTCTGTCAAGCTTGGCAAGCAGAGTTGTAGCAGCCAAACTTGAGTCGTCTCCCTGAGGAGACTGCAGAAAGGTTTTATAGAGGGATTCACACTCTGCATCCCAACACGGAATATAGTTATTTCGATACCCGCGTGGGATAGTCTTTTTGGCTGCTTTCTTAATGATGTTACAGAAGTCCTGGTAAGCCGCATCCACATCAAGTGAATCAGGCGGCAACAAAGTCTTTGCGAATTTATTCGTCAAAGCAATGTAGTGACTCCATTTGGCCTTGCGGAAGTTCCATCGCTTAACAGGCATGCTTGGCACTGCCATAGCAAACCTTGGTGGTGTAATAAGCGAGGGTCGATGTTGTGACCTGGGAAACTTCTCAAGGACACGTCTATCCGGTAAGCGACTGTTTGGACCTACGCTAGCGAAAGCTAGGTCTGGATTGGTGCCAGTGTTCCAGCGGCCGGAATAAAAACTGGCAGCGTCCTTGGCTTTATATAGGAGGGCAAGACAATTAATACTTGCCCATCCAGCCAAGCACTCACCATCCGGACTGTTGTCATCATAACCCCAGTCAGCATGACGACAGTTAAAATTTTATCAAGGTAATAATGTAGAGAACTTGGTAGTATGGTTGGTAGAGCAGCTTTAAAAACAAAAAAAATTTAAAGTTTTGTGGTTCCTAAAAATTCATTGCAACCGCGAAAAAATTATTAACAGCGATTTTCACATCAAAACCACATGTTCTAAGCTCACTACTTGGCCGTGGTTTTGAGTTTAACTAAGAAGTCAAGAGGTATAGTGACATGATTGTCATACGTTAGAGCAATTTGCGCGACATTCATATTCGTGACATCTTTTGAGCGATTACACAACAAGGCGAATGTTTTAACGTAAAGCTCTTTAGATCGATTGAAGAGCTAACTCTAACTTAACACTTGTTTGTTTGTTTGTTTGTTTACTCGTTTGTTTGTTAAATCGAAGCTCGTTTGTTGTCTTGTCTTTTCTTTCTTTGAAAGTTGCTTAAATCATAAAAGTTGATGCTCTGATCGAAACTCTTGATCTCTCCATTATCTGTCAAACCTGGTCAATAAGCCATAGCAGCCAAAATCAAGTCGTGTTTTGTTTCGAGGCACAACAGTAAAATTGTATAGAGTTTTAAACTTTCCATACTAGCACGGTATACGGTTGTTTTGGTAACCCCGTGTTTGGTTTTCGGCTGCTTTCTGCTGCCGTTGAAAAAGTTCTGCTAAATTGCTTACACATCAGGTCAATTTAACGGCGATAAAATCTTTTCGAATTTGTTCGTTAAGCAAGTGTAATCCGTCTACTTAACATTCCACAAATTAAATCATTTAAATGGCATGCCTAGCACTGGCGAAGCAAAACTTGGTAAAGGAAGCCTAAATGAAAAAAATGAAACAAAATAAATATTTTTTATTTGCCCTATTTTGTAAGTAAAATTTCAATTTTCTTTCTGGGCTGACACTTTTACCATTTTGGAAATAATTATGGTTATACAATCTTCTAATTTGTTTAGCTGTTCTTCTTATTAAATTCTTCCTTCCTTTTTTCTTTCTTATTTCTTATATTTTAACTGATAAAGGTATAGTGGCCATGCTTTCTACCGTTTTGTACTTGCACTTTTTGATTATTTTATGCATGTTTTAACTTCTGACGTTGTGCTGCTTCTTCCTTCTCTTGAACTTTACTAATATTTATGATCTTTAAAGTGAACTGCTTAATAGCAATTGAGAATAAAAAATAAAAAATGAAAAAAAAATAGGCGAAGGTCAATGTTTTAACTTGGAAAACTTTTTTTGTCATTCATGTTGAAAATTTTCGATTAGAGAAAACATTTTGGAGGTTGTGTATTTTTGTACTTATTGGTTAAAACACAGTTGCTGAGTCAGAAAAGTTAATTTTTGACTCCACCAATTCAATGTCTTCTCATTCCGACTGTACGAGATCTAATAAAACGACTCTGACTTTATCAATATGTGAAAAAGGAGTCTGACTCCTCCCTAAATTATGCGGTTCCGGCCACTGCAACTCAACAACATTGTTATAAGCAGAGATGCAGAATTTAAGTCGCCGGAGTAGAAAAAGTTTCCTTAAATTTGATGAAGTCGGAGTCGCGAGTGGGAGTTGGTTTGTTAGAATTTGCATAGCGGGGAGTCGGAGCCTATATTGCTTTTGGACACTCTAACTTAAGCTAAATTGGGCCTCCATAGTTGTGAAATCGGAGTCGCTGGAGTCGCACGTTTAGAATGGAGTCAAAGTCATTTTTTTCAGCTGTTATAGAATCATAGTTGTAAAAAGTTTAAATAGCTGGAATCGGAGTCGGAAAAACTTCTCCAACTTTACAACCTGATTATGAGTCACACTAAGAACCCAGGGAGGACCCAGCAGGTAAAGGGCGACACCCCATTAGAATTTTCAAAAATACAACATTGATATAGCTTTATCGCAATGTTACTATTGCAGGTTAGCATTTCATGATGCTTTTTCTTGTTTGCAATTAAGTCTAGATTAAAATTGAACATTTTTCTGTTGAACTGCTGACTAAAAACACTTTTTTCACTTAAGTTAAAGCATAATGCTAGTATTGAGAATGATAAGAGATTAGAGCAGTACCATTAGACAATTGGTATAGAATTTTTGTTTTAATTTATTGGGTTTAATAGTTAAAAGTGCTGTTAAGTGCAGCACTATGAATTATTGTATTTATTTATTTTAATTTCTTGTGCGTTTACATAAAAGTAAGATTTGATGTTTAGGGATAAGTTTGAGACAAGTGTGTTAATAATCCTAAGATTGAATGCAAACCCACTTGTGTGTTAATAATTAAATTGCATATCACCTTCAAGAATCTATAATCTGATCGTCTATGTGGATGAATTAAAAAATAGATTAGTCGTTTTCTACAGATACATGAAGGGCTTTATTCAATAGAGATCAAACACGAAGCAAAAAATTAACAAATTTGTAGTGATTGAAAATCAACCACCAATATTCTAACCTCAATTGGGCTGACTGAATTAGAAAAACACTTTCCGTACAAATCCCTGTGTCAAGTATATGAACGCATAACTCTTTAGATTGGGTGACGCTCGAGGCGGCATGAGAAAATGCTCTAAATTACACATTAAAATTTTCGCAGTGTAACCATCCCGTGGGGGGTTGTATTTAAGAAATTTCCTTTTTCTAGATTGTTCACCTACCACAGTTAATGAAGACAATCTGTCTACGTTTGAAGTTTTTGTCCATTGAACTACATTTTGTCTGGTCTCTATCAGCAAATTTTTCGGGCATGGGTATTTTCATCAGAGGAGAAAAAAATGTCCGACCGATGCAGTTTTCCAAATCACTGAAATACGCAAATTTTCTCATTACTGTAAAGTAGCAGTTCATAAAAATCCTAATTTCTTTTTAACCATTGCACCAGCTTCACGCCTTTTCTGAAGACTTTACGCCACCCCCCTCCAAAGACCTTAATGCCAGTTTAAGAATTTGTAAATAACGTTTATCGTGAAAATTTTTTCAGTGCAGATTATATTGATTTTTGGGTTAAACTTAAACTTATTTTTACATATCTTTGAAATTTTTCAGTTTTCTTTTATGAAAAGTAACAAAATAAAACTGAGAACGACTCTTAAAATTATCCATTTATTACACTTTTTAAATAATTTTTTGGTTTTATCAGCTTAAAATTTTTAGCAGTGTGAGAAGAAATGAAGCTCAAAGTCATAAATAAATAATCAACTATAAAGTTTTAATTATTTTAAAATGATTCTGAAACAATCTATGGGAAGCAGACTTTACCCTGTCGTTCAAAATGTGGGCAACGTGGTTGAGTGGTTAAGAGCGCCGTGATTGTGATCAACATGGTCTCGGTTCAAAACTTACTCGCGCCATTCTGTTGTGTCATGGAGAAAAATACTTTACGACACTTTTCCCTGCTTGTTGGTCTTGGCAAGTAGTTATAAATTTCAGTAATATCTCTATAAAACAAAAAGGCAAAAGGAAAAATTTCAATCGGCACCAACATCTTGGCATCCTGGAAGCAGGTTATGGTAATTGCTTGCTCTATGTATTAACGCCGTCCTAGCTTTCTTTTGAGTCAGGAGGATAAATACCGGTATGTATAGATAAAATCAAAATAAAAAATAAGATTAAATGACATTTGTTAATTACTGTGTAGTAAAAACTTTAGCTATCGAATTTTGTGGTAAATTCTACTTTTTTTTTAGATCAACTTTATACTTCGTAAAAGAAAACAAAGGTTGAGATTTAAAAAATTAAATTAAAGCTGCATAAATCTAAATGCTTTTTATTATAATGTGTACGAATTAAAGTACAAAAAAAAACGTGCAGAAACATTTATCTGATTGTAATGTACCATGGACTCCTAAATAATAGAACCTGGACTGGAAACGAGAAATTACGAGTGTACAAAAGTAGGCCATTGCAGTAAAATTGTCTTTTTAGAAAAAAAATATTGATGCTTTTTTTAAAAGCATAAATTGGTTAAATTAAAGCTTTACTTGATTGATATTTGCAGCGGAAACGTTTGGGTCGGCCCACAGCCTAGTTGAACCAAAAATGTTCTTTTTTAGTCGACTTGAATTTAGTACGAATGAGATTCTATGATAAACATCATCTTAGTCTAGCGACTATTTCTCTGATTTGGTATAAGCATGATTTAAAAAGCTACAATCAAACTAAAAGGCTATATTGAAAAACAAACAGTAGAATAACATCAACTTCTAAAATAGAATAACAAAAATATGTAATAAACAATTAGATAAAAATATATATGAAAAAATAAAATGCATACATGAGTAAAGTAAAAACTATTATCGAACGCATAAACGTTGTGACAAGCTTGGTTTTGGGAGAAGCTTGTAGAAAGCTTGTAGGTAACTAAGATCAATCATAAAGTACGTTTGATATGTACACAAGTACTACAAAATGAAAGACCAAAACAGAAGAATGAAAAAACTACGTAACAATATTTTATAAGTAACTGGACTGCAATTTACAGTTCATTTGCAACGTTTTAAGGTGGTTTATGTAACAGTAGCTTTAACAAAAATATACTTCAGGATGTGATACAAAGTAACACAAACCTAAACTTAAAAAAAGCAAAACATTAATGAATTTCGGCAAATTTTAGAAGCTTGACGAGTTTAAATGGTTTATAAAAAACAGTAACATTACTAAATGTTTAAATCCGGACAACAACAAACGAATTATTATTTTTACGCATAGCTAGACGTTATCTAAAAAAAACTAGTAATAATATTTGCAAAAATCAATAATTTTACCTGGGAGTATTTACAGTTTAATTACTATTAAGTTTTCTAATTTTGGCACTAGTACCTCTACGCCCCTTTTCCGTTAATTGGCGAATTAAATTTTTGCACATGCAATTGTAGAAACGTATTGACACTTCTTCTACAATATTGTGCCCGTTGCTACACAATACTGGAAGCGACCGAAAAGCAACATCATCATTAAAATAAGATATGTTTACAATTTCTTTAAAAATTTCCTGCTGATTTTCGGCACTTAAAAATGACTTTTTCAAGTCACTATTGCAAAGTTCAGCAAAAACCTTCCAACAAAGACAACCAATTTCATATAACTCGGTTGTTGGTTTCCAAGGACTCCCACGATTTATGCCATCAAAAAATTTGTTTGCATACTCATGCATAGTTGTTGTTAAAGGAGGAACATATTCAACTATGGTTGCAACAGTAGCTGTTTTGCATTCAACGCATCTTGTTGATTTAACCAGTGATTTGCAACAGTATCCGGTAACATAAAATATAACAGCTGCATCACTTTCTGTCGGCAATATATTAAATAGTAGCTCAGCTTGCAAGGCTTCTGCTGTGGCCATTAATTTATTGTTACTAGTGCATTTTGTTTTGACTATGATATCAATCTCAGCGATAGATATTTGCGAATATTTCAACAACGAGATTGAGCGGATTTTCCTGTCACTTTCTTGAAGTTGTCTCATAGAAATATAATAATTTGCTCCACTGAGTTGACGAATTCGGCTGAATCTTCGTTCAATCATATCTGATTGAATTTTTCCCAACAGCACATAATTGAAGCCACAGTTTTCCAACAAGTATTTTGACATCTGCGTTATTGCTTCACATGTTTGATGCAAAGCACGGGAAGTGTGTTCAGTTAATCCAGGTTGCTGAATAGAAAAAAAAAAAGATATTAAGAAAATACCCATATAAACATAACAATGAAAACATTGTAACAAAGAAAATCACAGAAAGATCATTAAGTAATACAAAGATTTTGCAAACAGCCAGTCGGACGTGAATACAATAAATTGCAAGCAGCTGATCTAATAATTTTGTTTCAATTAAAAACTTACGTTATGACACTACTCTTGAAAATTAACATATCAGATATAGGTATGAAATCTGTTTTATATTTTTAAACAAAAAAAGTTTGCAAAACATACTTACATTTGAATTTTTCCAAAAACTAACATAATGGCCAAAGTCCGTCAAAAATTTCAACTTCCAATCAGCAGTGGATCGAACTGGGTCACGAGAAATATCCCGTTTATGCTTTCCAATTTCTGATGTTGAAACATTTAAAATATTCCACAGCTTCAAAAACAAATCAATAGCAGAAGCTGTTTCATGAAATCCATATTCCTTTAATCCAATCACAGTTGACTCATGAAACACAGCCAGAGCAAGTTTAACATTAACTTTTTCTATACTATTGGGTTTTAAAACTGTTTCTGTTAGACGATGGGCAATCCTTAAAGGTTTTTGGCATTCAAGATTGTAAACTTTCTCTATATCTGCAAAACTGGCTGTAAGTGGAGTATCAAGTATGGGAGTCATACAAGGCATTTCAAACACTCTTCTGTTCACTAAGTTATTATATATATTCTTAATTATGTGAGTAGGGTCAAATATTAAAAAGATTTTTCCATCTGTATACTTGTTTGGAATGGATGCTTTCCATGCACCATTACAAAGAAAATCTTTGAAAAACTTTCTATTTGCAGAAGCATTGTCAACACAGATTCCAATAACATTAAATCCAATTTCATGAACAAGTAGCATAACTTTATCAAAACAAGCTTTTTGTGTTTCAGCTTTTAAATTTTTAATTGGGTAAATTCCTACCATATCTTGATAGCCACTAGATAAAGACTTAATCATGAAACACAAAGCTGTGGCAGCTACAGCACAACTTTCAGTCAAGCCAAAAACCTGTCCTCCACTTGATTCGACACGTTTTGAAAGATATATTTCATCAATCATCAAGAGAACATTTCTGTCAAAAAAGTTTAACTTTGAAAATCTTATATTAAGATAATCAGAATCATCAAGTCCAGTTCTTTGGTCTAGATTCATTGTTATTTTTCTCAACGTTTTCACTGAAGGTAATATAATAATTTGCTCTTGACATAGCCTTTCATATGCCTTAGAACTGGTTGCATGCATTATGTAAGACATGACCAACATTTCTACTGAATAGCGACGTTGTTTTTTAGTAATAAAAAGTAATTTCAATTGCTCCAATATAAAATTCAATGGTTTTTTTTTATAGTCATCCTGGCACAAATCAATGTATTTTTCTATTAGATTTAATAATTTTGCTTTAATTGTTTCCATTAATGTTGTGATGTTTTGGTCTAAATTTTTTGCAAAGGCTATTAAATTTTCTACTTCAGAAAATAGTGTTACTTTCTCAGAAGACAAAATGTGATGGTAACAAGAAGGAGGAATAAGTTTTTTTTCATGATAGATTTGCACATGCAGATCTTTATCAATGTTTATGGAAAACAAAATTGAGAATGGTTGTTCAATAGACAAATATATTAAAGAAATTCCTGCTTCTGATTTATATAAAACAAACTGTGGAGACAAAACTGTGCATGAAAGTTTTTCTAACAAATCATCAAAATTTTTTAAATTGTCAGACTGCAAAAAATTTTCACACTGTTTTTGCAGTATTGCTGATTCATTATCATGCCTAGTTTTTGAAAGAGCATTACTGCTTCTTAAAGGTATATCTTTATTTGTATAATACAAAGGAATATTTTTGAAAATTGAAGGAACAGCACCAGGTTTTAGTCTTCTATAACATAAGTGCTCACTATCTCTTTTTCTTTTGCGTCTTTGGTTTGAATCATGAGAAACTTTAATAAAATCATCTGCTTTAAAATGGAGTGAGCACAACTTTGAGTATTTTGAGGGTTTAAAATTTTTCCTAGCTATTTTTTTTAACCAATTACATAAAAGTTCTTCATTTTTTAAAGGGAATGAATGATATGTAACATTTAACTTTTTTTCTTCTGAAGAGTATCCAGATTTGCAATCAATGGCAGCACATTTATAAACCATTTTTTAAATAAATATTTTTCTATGCAAAAAAAGGTAATTAAAAGGTTAAAAAAATGCCTTTTCCTTAAATTTAAATAAGATAACCAAAAAATAATAACCTTTAAATACACTTTTAAAATAAGATAATCAAAAAATAAAGTAGAAAAACACTAAACTTTAAAATGCAATTATGTGCTTCAATAATAAATGTACTAATTGTATTAAATTCAATAATTTATTCAGTAGTAACATTCAATTGAAGTAGCAGATAGATAAGACATAAATGTTGTTGCATATAAATTAAAAAATAAAAAAATGTATTACTTCTTTTATTGTTTTTACTAATGTCACAAAAATAATAGTGAATAAATTATAATGCCATTGTTAAACTATGCAATGATCAAGCTTGATTCTGTGAAAAAATACACAACAAATAGAAAATAGCTGTTCATTCGTAAGTTGCCTACATTATTAACTGATAAAAAATTTTACCTGAATACCAGAAGTAGAATATAAATTTTGCTAGTATTTGTAAATTAATGTGTGCAATATTTGTGATTCTTACATATTTTCCTTAGTCATTAATCTTTTTCTAATAAACCTACACTGATTTTTTTCCAGCATTCTTTTCACATTTATCATAAATCTATTGTTCATTATATTTTGCAAGCCATACTTCTAAGTTTAATAACTTAACAGTGAATAGTTTCTAAAAAATCGAACTAATTTTTTAGCTTTTTACAACTGGCCTACCTTTGAACACGCGCTCTGCGATTTTCAATTCCGTTTCCAGTCCAGGTTCTATTATTTAGGAGTCCATGAATGTACTGTACATGCAGTACCATGAAAAGAAATCAATAAAACTATATCTAAACCCAAAATCTATTAAAAATTACTGCTTTTACTTGTTTTTATTTTTTATATTTTTGTAAATACAAAATATACGAATAAAAAGTTTAGAGTATTATGTAATGATTTTTTTGTTATTGTCTGGCGTAGGATCAGGAGCATCAACGGGATCACACAGGAGCAACCCTAACCTTAACCGTAACCCTAACTCTAACCCTAAGCCTAACCCTAACACGAAACCTAACCTTAACCCTAAGAAAGACAGTGGTCCTGAGTTCAATTCTTACTCAAGACAGGTCAAAGATCTCAAGCCTAACCTTGAGAAAAACAGTGGTCCTGAGTTCGACTCCCACCCAAGACAGTTAACAGCGAAGCTGTCAAACCTAACGAATAATCTAACCCTAACCTCAAGAAAGACAGTGGACCTGAGTTCAATTCTTACCCAAACAGATGTAAGATTTCAACCCTAACCCGAAGAAAGACAATGGTCCTATGTTCAATTCTTACCCAAGACAGGTGTAAGATTTCAACCCTAATCCTAAGAAAAAAAATGGTCCTGACTTCAATTCCAAACCAAGACAGATGACAACCTGAAAGAAATAAACTGCCAAACCGAAAGAAAACTCTAACTCTAAGAAAAAAAATGGTCCTGAGTTCAATTCTTGCTCAAGACAGGTGTAAGATTTCAAAGCATTACGAAAGAATATTTCAAAACATTGTGCAAGATTTCAAAGCATTACATAAGACTATTTCACAACATTGTGCTAGATTTTAAAGCATTCCGTAAAACTATTTTAAAATGTTGTGCAAGATTTTTATTTCAAAAGATTGTGTAAGATTTTAAAGCATTACGTAAGACTATTTCAAAAGATTGTGCAAGGTTTCAAAGCATGACGCAAGACTATTTCAAAGTATTGTACAAGATTTTAAACATTATGTAAGACTCAGTCTGATAGTTTCCTATATTTATACAAACCGGTTTCCTGATTGCAACATGAATTACAAAGAAGTAGTTTGATAAAGTTTTCCTGTCAAACAATTTCCTGATTGCGTCACAGTTTTGGAAATAAATAGTCTGATAACTTCCTAAACAATTTATTTTGGTTACCTATTTGAAAATTTTTAAAGCAGGTTACATTTTTCTTTAAACAAGCTTTGTAAAATTTATTTTGTCATCTGTTTCAATTTTTTGATTGCATTAGGGTTTTGAAAAGAAACGGGTGGATAACTTCTTGTATTTATGCAAACCGATTTCTTGATTCAAACAGGAATTGCAAAGAAGTACTTTGATAACTTTCTATCAAACAATTTCCTGATTGCGTCACGGTCTTGCAAAGAATCAGTTTGATAACTTCCTAGACATTTGTAGAATTTAGTAAATAGTTGTTGAAATTTTTGTTACTTCCACAAATTTTAGTTTTTTAAATTTTGGAAAGTTTTTTAAAATTTTTGTTCCGATGATAAAAAGCTTTTAAAATTTTGTAGCAAATTTATTCGGTAACTTAGTACGTTATTTAATCGTCTACCTTTTCGGCGCCTGTAAAGAAGGCTTCGCCAATAACACAATCTCGGTGTCTACTAAACGATAAATTTCTTAATCTTCTTGCTGGATCTGACCTTCGAACCAGCGACAGCAAAAATAGAGTCTTGCTAACTCACAGCTCAGACTACCACAATATCTACTTTATTAAGAAATATGCTCCAATCCACTTAGGAGCCCAAATAATATAAATCAACAGTAAATACAAGTTCAGCAGCTTAATTCTTTACAATCACGTAGACAACCAAAGACTTGCGGCCAAAAAACTATGACTTCACACAGTTGACAATTTTCCAATTTTAAGTTACCACAACGAAACATCGAATTAAAAATACTGCTTTTCAGCGAACCTTATTTATACAGTCGGTAAGGTTACTCGAATGTTCTGAAATTATCTCAATGAAGCCAATCACAAATAAGCATTATTGCGTCACATGCAAAAACAAGTCAAGCGGAAATCCAGAATGTTTTCAATAAAGCGAAATTATGCAGTGTTGCCATTTTTTTATAACTAAATGTAAAATATTTAAATTACTTATAAAACTGTTATTTCTTCGGCTATTTGTGCCGGACCAAAGCGAAATCAAAAAGATTTTTTATAAGATTGTGAATCTACATAATTTGGGCGATTTTTAGGAACGGAACAACACTTTATTTTTGGGTCACCTATGTGAAAATTTTAAAGCAGGTTTTATTTTTGTTTATACAAGCTTTGTAAAGTTTATTTCATCATCTGTTTCAATTTCCTAATTAAGTTACGGTCTTGAAAAAACAGTTTAAAACTTCCTGTCAAACAATTCAAACAGTTTTCTTTTTTGTGTATAAAACAACAAATATTCACTCACGCCATTGGTCGAAAAAAAAAAGAAATCAGCGAGAGTATATTTTAAAACGTCAGTCAAGAAAAAACACTTACTATATAAAAATCTATGAGCGCTAAAAAAGATGATTTGACCTGACGGTACCTAAAAAAAAACTCAGTTGTTAAAGCAGCTAAATACTTGTTGATGAACTAATTATAATTTTTAAACGAGTTATAATTTTGATTGTCTATTTATTGTGAGTGACTTGCTTTCGTCCTTGTATTGAACTTCGAAAACTCAATTTCTTTGCACGGATTAAGTTCTTCTCGAATATACAAGTTTTCTTTTTGCATTTTTTTCGTTAACTAAAATCGAAAACAAACAGCAAATGAAAAAAAAGTAATAAACTTGAGATATTCGAGCGTGATAACGCAAGAAGCATTTTTCAATCTAGCTAAAATTATAATGAAGTGCGCTAGATTGCATCCTGTATTGACTGAGAACTATAAAATCAAAATTCGCATTCGATATTTTTGACTTGAGAAATACGTTTGTTGTTGCCATGATACAAATAATTTATGAAATAGACAACACTGTGGTTGTTTTTGATAAGTTGCAACAAGTTGCAACTCCAAATAGTAAAATAAAAAACTTTTTTAAATATTAGCTTTAAAAAAACTTCACTATTGAAACGTGAACAAAATAAAATGCATACAGACAAACCTCGGTTTACGAACACAATTCGTTCTGGAAAGCTGTTCGAAAACCGAATTTTTCAAAAACTGAATCATATTTTCCCATTATAAATAATGTAAAAAAGATTAATTCGTTCCACGCACCAAACGAATAGCTTATTTACCTGTTTACAATATACCTTGTATATCATAAAATAAAACCATTTCTTCCAAGAGTAAATAAAACAAAACCTAACAAGTAATTTACATTTACATAACTTTATATAGCATTAAAATTTACATAACAATGTATATTTAATAATACATGTATTTTTTTTTCCTTGACCAATATCACTACTCGCTTTCATTGGATCCATGACTTAGGGCTAATGAAGAGAAAAGAATGTTTTGTACAATAAAATTGTAAATGCAAAGCGTAACAATGAATGTTATAAACGTAACAATAAAGCACGAGTAATAGTAAAGCAACGTAACAATGAATGCACTGTAACTTGTATGCTGGTGAACAAAAAAAGTTGTTCGAGAACCGAATTTTTGTTCGAATACCGAGTCATTTTTAACTCAAAATTTTTGTTTGAAAACCGAATTGTTCAAATTCCGAGACGTTCGTAAACCGAGGTTTGACTGTATTATTTTTTCACCAGAATTGCTTGTGGAATTGTAAAATTAAATTATATGCTAAAAAATAATCGTATAGTTTCTGATTTTTTTAGACACAAAAGGTTTATATTTTTTTACTCAAGGCAGTTTCAACTTGAAAAACACTAGTTAAAATTTGTAATGGAGACTGCTTTTTTAACACAAAATTGATTTAAAATATTGCATTAAGGTCACATGCTGAATAAAAAGTTGCTAAAAACAGATATTGATTTGCAAATCGAACACCTTTAAACGACAAATTTGCTATTTTTCAATTAAGACGGTTTCAATTGAGAAAATCTTGTAAAATTTTGTAATGCTAAATACCTTTTTAATGCAAAGTAGATTCAAAATATTCAGATTACAAGGTGAAAATAAAAGCTCTTTAAGTCAAAAAATTTATCTTTTAATGTAGAGATGAGTGTAATAATCCTTGATTAGTCACTTTTTGTTAGTTTACTTTTAAAATAACTGACGTTTGGTGGTACAGAATTTGAAGATGGTGTGAAGTAAAAGATTTTTTTCCCAAAGCTTTTTATTTGACACTCTTCAAGGGAAATCGCCAGAATAAAGCATTAGAACATAACATTAGGACATAAAGTTTGCACTACACTCTACAAAACAAGCCTGCACGCACTGAAAATGGTTTGCAAAAGATGAGTTCGCTACAAAGCAATGCACTCTTGACTTAATTGTGATCTGTAGAAGTATATTTGTAACTTTTTAAAGATTATTATTTGTTTTTTTGCATGTTAATGCTTTTTTACATGCAAAATTTTATTGTGCATGTTATAACGTATATCGTTTGATTGCCGTTTCCTGATTTGCGATCTTTGCTCTACTTTTTTTCAATTATCGGTTGTTCATTTGAATGCAAATAAAAACAAATTACTACTGCGGAAAAGAACAAAGCTTTTAGCTAAAACAAAATTGTCTAAGTCTTACGCCACAGAAATATAAAACCACGAAACAGTTAATCTCGATGCATTTCATATCACACCATCTGAGTATCTTGCTGACTCGCAAAGTATCTGTTGAAACATTAAGTTATTAAGTTTAATGCAATTGTCAAGTAATTACCTGAACCAGTTTTCCGAGATGATAAGATATTGTTGCCAGTTTAAAGTTTTAAATTTGTTATTTAAAGTAATGTAACAGCTATTCAGAGTTGCTTGTTAAAACAAGAATAAAAAAGCGCCAAAATTAGTGTTTTCAAAGATAGACAGCATGAATATTAGAACATCATAGTTATCTTGATGCAAAACTGGTGTTATTTTTATAATGAGCTTGGTCGATTTTATAGATGAAGACTTTGTTAAGATATTTCAAAATTTATTGTTTAATTTATGTTTTTGTAATATTCGCAGTTGTTTCTATGGTAAACTCAATATCTGAAACAAATTTTTGGTAATATTTGCAATAGTTGGTTAAGATAAGTTCAATATCTGAAAAATCATGAAATCTGAGACAGATTCAATGTAAAGACTTTTTTTTAGAGATCACTATATTTTAGAAACAAATGAAATTTCATAATGACCCATATTTATTAAAATTTACTATTTTCAGTTCATATGCAGCCCAAAAATCATTCCAAAAACTCCATTGTGGCCCAAAGTTGAAAATTATTGCCCACCCCTGATCTAAACGCTTTTAAACCTAATAAGTAAGAATTTAATCACAAAACAAAGGTGCAGAACATTTACCTAATTTCTATGCACACGCAATACTTTGACAAATAGAATAGTGAAACTATACCTAAACTAAAATCTATTAAAATGTTACCGGTTTTTATGTATTTTTTATGTTAATACAAAATATACAAATAAAATTTATACTCTCACTATACAGATTGCCAGACTCATAAATGAATTTAACCAAGCTGAGAGAGATCGGACTTTCGACGTAATTTCGTTTCAAAGAAGCTATTGTTACCATCGAGGGAGTATCTGGCATGTCGCTGTTGAAGATCAATTTCCGGAAGATGATTTAATGGAGCTGAAAGTAGGAGACGAGATCTCCAACAGACAAGCGAATTTTGTTACAAATCGTGGACTAGGAATAAATTTAAGGACAAAAAAGAGAGTAAATTATTTGCTTACCAAAGTCCGTGTTTTGATAAAAACTGCTAAGTATTTGAGTTTTTTGTGAAATCGCATAGTCGTAGAAACAAACGTTAAGCAGGACAATTAAAGAATAATTTATTGAAAATAATGATAATTGTTTTACAAAGCTGAGCGGCTTACTTTTATTCCTTGTATTTAGTTTTCTTCTTTATGTATATCGTATATGTAATATTTTATTCTCGTCTTTCATTTTCGAAGTAACGTTTAAAATCTTTTACTTTGGCAGTTTCTGTTACCGCTTTAATTTTGGACTTTTTACATGCATAAAAAAGCATAGAGTACTACTATGCTAAAACCACATAAAATAAAATAACCATTTGTTAAAACCATACACTGTAAAAATTTCTTTTCTTCCCATTCGAATCATTTATCTATAATTTTTTACAACAAAATCCACATTTTCATTTATTAAGTTAATAGAATTTGAAGTGTATTACCCGTTACAGAAAAATAAGTTACTGTTTGAATTTTGCTATTTGCATATTTGTCAACCCTTTCACGCTTTTGTTTCCCGCCTTGTATATTGCAACTTTTATTACATTTATCGAATTATTTAAGTCAGAGGTCTCAGTGATGGCTTTAGTATGCCGCGAACTAAGCGGCTGTTCCAGGCTTCCTCAAAATTGTCATAAAAATGGCCTCGTTAAGCAAAAATGCATATCTTGATAGCAGCACCAAGAGTACTTAAAAAAATTATTAAAATAATGTAAAAATATTTTTTTGTCTTTAGTTACATAAAACTTTGAATAATTATTTATATGCTCATATAAAGATCGGACTCACTTTAAAAAAGAAAGAATAAAAGAAAGGTAAAGTCCATAGAAAGGTCTTCATTTATTTAAAATTATTTTTTTTAGTGCAAAGTAAATCTTAATATGCAGCCTCCTTTTTTTCTTTTACCAGGCCCCCTTTTTTAAAGCCATCATTAAGTGTGCTTCTGCTGAGTGGGTATCTTCTGTAATGCAAAAAGTTTGATAAAAATTTACATATTTAGAAATATTGAATAAATAATACCTTTAATAATATTTTTACGATAAAAATGTTGTGTAATAATGAAAAAGTAAAAAACAAAGGATCTTTTGTAGAAAGCCCCCGCCTTCTATTGCGAGTAATTTTTATCGCCCCACCAACTATAGCAAGTAATTTTTTTTGGTGAAACTAACCCGGAATCCTCCTAGAACACTAGGATGAAATAAAAAAGAAACTTGTAAAGAGGATTCCGGTTTAGTTTCACCAAAAAAAATTACTCGCAATAGATGGTGGGGGCTTTCTACAAAAGATCCAAAACAAATTCTAAAATCAAAAAGTCCTGACCAAAAAAATGGTCTGAAGGCAAAGAAACCTTCAGAAAATACTGCTTCAGTTAAATTGAATTATTTCATATATTCTATTTTTATTTAACAACAAAAAATAAAGAGAAAAATAAATGCGTGCATCAGAAATTAATAAGAAAGAATTTCATTCACTGCGAGTTAATATGAATTGTTATTTTGAACCTTTTTCATTTCATTTAACAGTTTGTTATGAAAATTAATAAATGTTTTAAAATTAGCAAAAAAAAAATGCATAATCTTTTTAATTTTTAACTTATTAACATGTTTAAGACCCCCCTGATCAGAAAAAATCTTAATTAAAGTAGCCTTAAAAAGTCGAAAAACTAGAAGCCAAAAGGAATTAACACAAGGTAGAGTTTTGTCGCACAAACCTATGTTTTAGCTGCGTATAAATCGCTTAATTCAATTTTGTCACTTAAGCTAAGTAACTAAAGGCAACCCACAACAAACATCCACAATTATGAGAATTAAGCTGCAGATTAAACAATAAATGTATCAGAAGCAACCTCATTATAAACTTTGCAATTTTTCATTGAATTTTATCACTTGGTTAATCTTAAACTAGACACTAAATAAGCCGGTTTAGTGAAGATGGTAGAAGCTTTAGAAGCTCGTTGTTTTAATGGATAAGCAATTTAAAACTTTTTAAAAAAATTTGGAGAGGCATTTTTTTATAGTTTTTTTCATAAATTGCCTACAAAAATTTGAAGAAGTAATTTCACAGAAGCATGGCTCGTTTCCACTACGAGCGTCGATGGCCCCAGCCAACAATGCTATGCAGGGCCCCCGCGGGCCCTGAAAGGGGTGCCCGTACGGGAACCGTACCGATTTGGCCGCGGGTGCTGCAATGGCCCCGCATGGGCTTACCGCACGAGTTTCATAATTTTCAAACTGTTTATTCAAATTGTTCCTTTTTTAAAATAATTAAAAAGTTAGCTTATTTGCATGTTTTAATTTTTGATTATGGCTTAAAACTGAAAACCAAATTAAACCCGTGCGGTTAGCCCATGCGGGGCCACTACAGCGCCCGCGGCCAAATGGGTACGGGTCCCGTACGGGCAGCCCTTGCAGGGCCCGCATGGGCCCTGCATAGCATTGTTGGCTGGGGGAATATTCTTTGTTTGTTTTTTTGATTTTTTTTTACTTTTTGCCGCCCTAAGCGCCAAGAGAAGCAAAAAAATCAATAAAACAACCTACGAATACTCCCGCCAATTCTCGTAGGTATGAAAAATAATAGAAGGAGTAAGGCTAATCCGATTATAAATTAAGTAAGATTTTACCAAATTAAAGTCGTGTTAAAAATTTTACGTACAGGCAGTTTATGTCTACGGACAACTTTACTTTTAAATTTCTTTATTTAGCTAAAACTATGTTCAAAATGATTCATTTCCAAAAAAAAACAATGTTTTGGATAGATAGGAAAGCAACGTTTCGTGACAAATAGGCCTACTTCGCGCTTGAAAACTACTTAGACTTTTTGCCGAGAAACATTGGGGTTCTTTCATGCTAGTCTTGTTTTAAACTTCTGAGAATTTTGCATCAAATTTTGGGAGGATCAAACTGCGCACTTCAAACACTTGACATGGTATTTTTAAAATATACTGTTTTCCAGTACAAAGGTTTTAATGTGTTGGGTCATAAGCAGTGATGGGATTCAAAATTTTAAGAACAGGTTCTCTTTTGTATCGAACTCGCTAATTAGGGTGTTCTCTAAAAAAAAAAAAAAAGGTCTTCACTTCGATTTCATCTCTTATTTCCCTATTTTTCTCCCAAAATTCGGGTATTCCCTAAAAAAAAAAAGGTCTTCACTCAGAATCGTTCTTTACACTCTGAACAAACATCTGCAGCAGATTGAAACTGTTACATTAAACACAGAGATATTGAAATACATAGATTACGTAAACGTGTTGAAATTCCAAGAACGGGTTCGCGCGAACCCGTGCGAACCCCCTGAATCCCATCACTAATCATAAGTGATTGTAAAAATTAGCAAAAGTAATTTTTTTTATTTTTAAATTAGGCACTTAAAACTTTTTTCTTTTAAAAGATTATGTGTAACATAGGGTTGCCATACATTAGGATTTTCCCGGACATGTCCGGGATTTTAAACCTTCTTCAGGGAGAAATATTAAAATTTGTTAAGATGTTAGAGATTTTCAAATTATGCTCAGTGATAGCTTTAGTATGGTGCAAACGGAGCGGTCGCAACCTTGAGTTTAGGACGTAACTTTAGCAGGGATAATGCATTCGAATGATAACCTTTTTTTTAGAGAACACAATGATTTTGGGACGAAAATTGAAAAATCCGAAACTGATTCCAAATGAAGACCTTTTCTTTTTTTTGGTTTTCATCTTAGGATCTCAGACAATTTTTTTTGTCCTTTCCGTAAAATACTTGAAAATCATAATTCCCGCAAATGCCACAAAATTCGGCCAAAATTTTATCGAAACTCCAAATTTTTTTGGCTGGTATGCCTATGTCTGTCAGGGATTGCGCCTATTTAGATATGGTAACCCTAGTGTAACACCTTTTTTTATAAATGTTAAGTAAATTTCGGAAGTTGATGGTCACAGTCATTTTATATTGAGCATAACACATAAAGCAAAACTCATCTTCTATAGCCTACAAGACTGACACAGTGCATTAAACATAAGAAATCCCCGGATTACCTTATGAGTTGCCGCTGGCCTGCTCCAAAAAATTGCACGACTCACAAATATAATCTTTAATTAAAGAAAAACTGATTCTTTATTTGAAAGAGCATGTTAAACTTGTATCTCTTTATATAACTAATTACTAATAAAGTAGCTCTCTGTTTGAAAAAGTTCAGTGGCCCCTAATCTATATTCGTTTAAACCAGACTGTTTAATCTAGTTTATTCAATATAGTACTTCTTCGTTAATCTTAATTTCTAAGTTTAGTAAATATCGTTCTTCATTGCAGTTGGTCATAATGAGAGATGCATTTTCCACATTTGGAAAAGAGAATCGGCAAGAATTGTGTGTCATCATCCGGCATTACAGCAACTCAGTTTTTATCAGTTCTAAAACATAAAAAGATGTTAATTACCCTTAAGATGTTGTTTGTCGAATTTGAAGAGGTATCCACTCCAGGTCAGACACAAACAGGACTGGGACCGAGGGTTTATCCTTTTACTACCCCAGACTGCTGCATTGCCTGGATCAGACGCTGGCAGTGATATCATTAAGCCAGCATCGAGTTTCGTCATCCAAAACCGTCAGACCTCGTGCTCCATGTGGTGCCCGATGTATAGGGCACGCTGTTAGTACATGGTCTGCGGTTTGCTCAGAGGAGCCACACTCGCAATTCGGTGAAGGAGCGAGACCCCATTTGTGCATGGACGAATGGAATCGCCCAACACCAGTCCACAGGCGGTTGAGCTTAACCCAAGCTGCTCGGAGTAAGCCCATCCCAACAGGCCTGGCACCGGTCCGGGGCACAAAAGCACGGAGCCTGGAAGCACCTTCACAGTACTCCGTTTTCCATTTAAGATTTGTCCATTCAGAGGCGCGGATGCCAAGTCTGGCAAGGTTGTACAAAAGATTCCGCGCAGCTGGCACAAACGGGCGTCTGGATCTTAGTCTCACTTGTCGAGTATCTGAGGACCCACTTAACAGACCATGCAAAATATGATTGGGGTCCAGAGATCCACGATGTTAATTAAGCTCATATAGGTGACCCTTGTTACTTGCTAGTGTGATCGGACCTATCAAATCTACTGCCACACAATCAGAAGACAAACTTTGTTGCCAACGATACTGTCATAAGGCACTGAACACAACCTGCACAAACTCACTACATCCTGCTGAATCCCTGGCCAACAAAAGTTGGTTAGTATCCGCTCTTTTGTCTTTTTGACGCCCATGTGTCCAGCTAGCATCGTATCATACCCAACCTTTATCACGATTTTTTCTCAAGATTTTTGGATCTAGAATTTGCTTGAACTCCTCCTTTCTTTTAACGGAAATACATTTATCTCGAAAACAACAGTTAACTCCATTATTAAAGTTATTTTAAATCGGATGAAAAAAGAGATATCAAGCTCAGTTAGAGAAGCGGGTATTTATTCTGTCCAAAATGATTCAACACAAGATATTTCAACGCAAGATTCAACACAAGATATTCAACACAAGATAGCTTCAACTGATAAATGCTCGGTTATTTTACGTTTTGTGAAAAATAACGTCCAAGAAAGACTCCTTGCAGTTGTGGCCAGTCATTCCGCAACTGAAGTAGACCCGTGTGTACTGATCAAAGGAGTTTTGGCTAATCAAAATATAGACATGTTAAAATGTATATCTGACATTATACGAGTTACGTTGAATATGTCAGGATTATACGAGTTTCTGGAAAAAAGGCTTCACTTCAAAAAGGCTTCTCAGCTTTTCTGGAAAAAAATCTCCAGGTCATATTCACACATGGTGTTATGCTTACTTTGTCAATTTGGTGCTCTTTGATGCTACTACAACTAATCACACATCTATATCTTTATTTCGATTACTTCAACAAGTTGCGGTATTCTTTCGTGAATAACATCTGCGAATGGATATATGGAGAGAACAAATGAATCAAAAGCATGGTCGTGACACGCAGAGCAAGTTAAACCTCATCGGAGCAACTAGATGATGGTCTAGGCACGCATACCTTCAAAAAATTTTCGGAACATTTGAAGATGGTTCTAAAGGTACATATTGTGATGTAGTTCAAATTTTGCACGCTGTATCTAAATCTGAAAAGCTAAGCGTTAAGGCCCGTTTGATACCAGAACGTTTTTTTATAATATGATTTGATACCAACATATTCTCACAGCTATGGCCTATCTACGCATCATGAAGAAGACTTCTGCACGCTCCAAATATTTGCAGACTTCTGGAATACACTTTATAAACGCTTTCAATATGGCGGTAGCTACTACTAACGATATCAAACAAATTTATCCCGATTTTAGTATGGTTGTCACCTAAATTGATCTTCTTGTAAAACATGCCAATAAAATTTTGATAATATCATTATTAAAAACAGCTTTCCTCCGAAACGGATTTGTAAAAATAAAAATGAGATATTGGATGCAGATTTCACAGATTTGCTGAAAAAGTTTGAGGTTGATAATAGAATAATAACAGAATTATTGATCTAGTGATTCAAAGCTTAGAGAGAAGGTTTGCCTCACATAGTAGCTGTATGCCGATTATACCTATGTGCCGATCTGCTGTAAACATAATATGCAACCTCTTACTAAATAAAGGTGAAGATTTTTTTGCGGTACAACAAGGTCTTAGGCGAGAGCTCTTGGATTTTGCATCGAAATGGCCGGAGTTGCAGAAAATCACACCTGCGTACTTTACTGATTTGGATGAGCCGGACAAACTAGCTTTGTGGTATTATTATCTATTTTACCGATAGATTATAGCTACAGTATTATTAAACTTATGTTTTTATTGATCTTCCGTATTGCAATACGAATCATTAATACCTGTATAACCTACTTATATGAAATTTACGTTTTATGCAACATTATTTCTTTAATACTTTTCTTTTCATAAACAAAAGATTTAAGTATGACCCACTTCTCCAATAACCCCAAATGTCAATGTCAAAACTGTTATCTGTGCTGTTATACTGCAATTCGGAGATACAGAATGTACTGTAAGAGTTATCCCCTTGTATATCAGGCATACAAAGTAATCTTTACTCTTTCCGTTACACAAGTAGCTTGCGAAAGAACTTTCAGCAAACTGAAATATGTAAAGAATTGTTTAAGAAGTCAGCTAAGCGAAGATCGTCTAAACTCGCTACTTTTTATGTGTATCGAACGCGGTATTCCAGCACGAGTGTCGAATGACATGTTTATGGATGAATTAGCTAGATCAAACGCGGAAACGCGAAAACTGCTGTGTTGCAGTGAATGAATAAATTGTGCATTCTAATTTTTTAAAGAACTTTTGTGTATCGTAGCCACAACTAAATATGGTACTATCCAGTTTAAATGATTTTTTTAAACAGAACATTCTTATTTTTAATCAAGTAATAATGACAATAATATGAGTTACAAATCAAAGCGTTCTTCAAATAGATAGATGCAATGTTTAGTTTCACCTAAGATATTGTCTGTAGCATACACGATACTTTTAAATAACTAAGTCAATAACAGCATTAGGTAGTTCGTGAATTAAACATTGTAGGCTAATATTTTTTTCATACAAAATCGAGTTGAACAAAGTGGGCCCTTTTTTAACTTTAAATACTCGGGCCAGTTCAATTTTCTAATCGGCCCCTGTGTAGCTCTAAAACTACATTTTAAACAGTTTACAAAAATACAAAATATATACTTTTAACAATAAGGATGTAGACTACTAATTTTTGTGGGCTATCCCACTTAATGCCCAGCTAAATACTGAAAACAAGAAGTTAGATCTCACGTAGGCACCAACTGGGGCCCAATGATTAATTTAGGAATGCCAACCTCGCACTACTCAGGGCAATCAAGTCTTTTTGGGGTGTCCCAGATGGTTTTTATAATTGTATACCGCAAAAAAAACTAACAAATATTTTTGACGGTCAAAAATTCACTGTTACAAATAACCACACTTTTTGAAAAAAACTTGGACAAGAACCCGTTTAAAATTAAAAATTAGAAACAATTTCTTAAACAAAAGCTAAAACAGACATGTAAATGTTAAAAATAAGCAAAATAGTTATAAAATTAACTAGACTATATGAGTTATGATGATATTAAGCAAAAAACATAAGAAAATAAATTATTATCACCTTAAAAATGACAAAATAGTGTTGAAAACGAGAATAACAGAAAGAAGAAGAACTGTGATTATGACGCAAAGTTCAACAGTTGACTTGAGAAATAGGTTTATTGTTGTTATGATACAAAAAACTTGGTAAAATAGACAAGACTGTGATTTAAATAAAACTTTTTTGATCTGTGTAATTTTCAAGGTTTGTGCATGAACTTTTGCATTGAAAAGC
This sequence comes from Diplosoma virens, assembly GCA_963680785.1. Lineage (NCBI taxonomy): Eukaryota > Metazoa > Chordata > Ascidiacea > Aplousobranchia > Didemnidae > Diplosoma > Diplosoma virens. The sequence goes on along the minus strand of OY796884.1, from coordinate 17,512,505 downwards.
AATAAAAACGCTATTCTTTTATAAAAATATTTTAAATTGTAACTTTTATCTAACATTTTACCATCAAACAAACTTGTAAACGAAAAATTTTTAACAAACTGTGATAATTTTTTATAACTAACGACAACAATACTTAAAGAATTTTTTAAAATAGAAATGTTAAAGACCAGTTGAAGACATAGAAATTGATATGCTCTACAAGTTACATGCATAATAGTTTAAAAAGAGTAAGTTTATAAAACAAAATACACAAGTTGTGATTTCAAATTCAAAAATAAAAAAAATTGTTGGTCTAACCTTTGAAACAACAAACTTAGCTATTGAAACGTGAACAAAGTAAAATGTAGATTTGTTTCAAAAAGTTTGCTTGTAAAAAGGCAAAATTTAATCATGCTGAAGCGTATGTTTCCGATTTTTTGAGGCACAAACGGTTTCAACTAGTTAAAATTTGTAAGGTTGACTGATTTTTATCATAAAATTAATTGAATACACCGCATTTTAGGTCACATGATGAATAAACAGTTGCTAAAAACAGATATTGATTTGCAAATCGAACAATTTTTAACACCAAATTTGCTATTTTACAATCAAGACGGTTTCAACTTGAGAAAATCTCGTGAAATTTTGTGATGCTAAACACCTTTTTAATGCAAAGTAGATTGAAAACATTAAAGTTACAAGGTGAAAAAACTCTTTCAGTCAAAAATTGATATCTTTTCATGAAGAGATGAGTCTAATAAACTTGACTAGTCAACTTTTTGTTAGTTAACTTTGAAATGTTTGTGTTGTTACTTAGTATTTAAAACAAACGAATCGATATTTAGTTAAACTAAAGACTTTCACGCGAATCTTTTTACTTTGAGAAAGAAAAAACAAAATAAAATGAGAACCGTGCAAAAGCCGAATATTTGTCTCTGTGTAACAATTATGCAAAGAGTTTGACAAAATTACACCATTTGCGCAATTAAGAAAGCAATTGTGACAAAAAATTTGAGATTGAGTTGTTGTTATGCGTTAAAAAATAGCAAAAACCTTAAATAAAGTAGAGTTTTTTTAGGATTTGGTTCCAAAAACTAACAAACTTCTGCGACACTTGAAAAAAACGTACACTTTTTAGGAGAAAATTTTTAGATTTTTTAAGCAAGCTAGTGTTTCCGTAACTTTAAAATGTAAGACGCTGGGAAGAAAGGTCGGTCTTTCAAAAAGATAAAAATTTTTTTTACGTAAAAGGAATTTAGAGTTTTCATATTAAAACCTTTACAATGTGAGACTCTTGAGGAAATTTTTAAATAGTGATAATTTTATGAAACCTGACCACAAAACCTCCGTGTGAAAACTGTATAAAATTACATTCATGGATCATATTGTTAATATCAGCTTTTGGTTAAAACGTTTATTTGGAAAAAGAAAAACTAAAGTATTTTTGGTTTAACTAGTGTTAAACTGTCTTTTTCTAAAAATTGATGTTTCAAAGATTTATTAAGCTAGTAAAAATAAAAAAATTTAGTTTAACTTGAATCATTTTTACTCGGTTTGTTATCGTTAAGTTTGGGGGATGATGACTGATCGCAATTGGTTGTTAATCAACGTTGAGTTTCTGCATGCATTTCTTTTTTTAACATCTCAAGCAATGTTGCGTTGAAATAAATTAAATAAAAGTTAGAAGAATGAATTAAAATATTGAAAGCGAGTTGAATTTTGTTTCAAAATGTACATTGCTGTTACACCTGACTAAAATCGAGTTAAAATTGAAACCTTTAAAAACTTTTACGCTTTATTGGATATTTTGCATTTTCGACTTTTGGGGGATTTGTTAAAAATTTTCTACAATACTTTAAAATGTTGGTGTAGAAAACGGAAAATGAATTAAAAAGTCTAATTTTTAATACCTGTAGACGGTTTCTTTGACATGGTTGATGTCCAAAACTTTTTTCTCAGAGGTTAGCAACGTTCAAGATAAAAGACTGAATTTATTGCTTTCTTACTCTATTTGTGTTTGCTACCCCAAACAAAACCGTATCCTGAAAGCGAAAGTTTTAGCTATTTTTTAAAAATCCTGCTTTTTCAAAAGTTAATTTTTAGATTTCGAGCTAGATACAAAGTTAGAAAGAGAATTATTTTAAAGATTTCAGCTTGGTTTGTTTTCATTTAGACATAAGAACTACCTGTGATAGGACTTGATAGAATAAATCTTATTATATTTTCAAAAAATAACCGACTTTTCTTGGAATCGATCTTCCTTACATTGGTCTTCTTTGACTTCAAATTTTATGTTAATTTTAGAAAATTTAGTTGGTAAAATGTATTAAAATGTTCAGTTTTATGACGAATTTTCTTCTTAAAAGTGAAAAAAATGTAAAGCTTTTTAACATAAACGGTTGTTGTACTTGACTGAGGATCAAACTAAACTTAAGTCGATGTTTTGAAATCAAATTTTTTGGGACAAGGTTGTAATAAAATTTATTTTTTACAAAATCTTTTTAAAAAAATATAAAAATCAAGGTGCATTATACAAAATTCTTCGCTTAGTCTATTTTTACACTGGAAATTAAGGTAACCAGATTTTCAAACTCCAATCGTGAATACGTCATAGTTTTAACAGGAAACGTGATACGGTATGAACAGCAAGCTTCTGTGTAAAAGGAGACCTTGACACACGTTGTTAAGGTTACAGTAGTTTTCTTGTTATTAAAAATTTATAAAAAGGACCAAAAGATGAAACATAATTAGAACCGAATTCATTTTTGAAACAATTAAAATGCTAACACTAGAAATTAAATTTATACAACATAAAAATAATAACTATGTTTGAATTCGGTTAATTAAATAATAAAAATGGGAAAAAGACGACTTTTTTATCCTGAAACATCTGTTTATTGAACACGAATCAACAGAAATTTTGTTTCAAACTTTTAACCATTACTTTAAAATTGACTATGAATAAAAAACAAGAAATTTTTTAAAAATTTAACAAGGTTGTAACAAAAAATTAAGCTTGTCTAGAAAAAAGTTAAACATAGGTAAAACAAAAATCAAGGTTGATTAGAAAAATTGTTTTTAAATTGAACAAAGTTTATAACAAAAATCAAGGTTGTTAGAGAAAAAACTGAGGTTAGGTAGAACAAAAATCAAAACTGCTAAGAGAAAAAATTTTAAAATTAAATAAAGCTGCCTAAAAGTCAAGCTTTCTTAGGAAAAAATCAAATGCAGGTTTCTAAAATGAAGGTTGATTAAGAAAAAGTTTTGAAAAATTGAGCATACGTAAGTACAACAAAAATCAAGGTTGAAAAGAAAAAAACTTAAACAAAGGTATGAAAAAAATCAAGGTTGCCAAGAAAAAAAATTAAAATGATAGATATCTAAAAGTCAAGGTTACCAAGAGAAACTATTAAAATTGAATAAAGGTATAACAAAAATCAAGGTTGACTAAGAAAACTTTTTGAAAAATTGAGCATAAGTATACAAAAAACAAGGTGGCTTAGAAAAAATTGAACATAAGTATACCAAAAATCAAGCTAGCCTAGACAAAATTGAAGATAGATATCTAATAACCAGAGAGAAATATATAAAACCTAAATAAAAACTTTTAAAAATTCAAAAAGGCATAATAAAATCATGGTTGACAAAGAAAAATTCTGAAAAATTCAACAAGGATGTAACAAAAATCAAACTTGATTAGAAAAAAATTAAATATAGTTATGACAAAGAACAAGCTTGCCAAGCTTGCTTTTGTGCCCCGGACCGGTGCCAGGCCTGTTGGGATGGGCTTACTCCGAGCAGCTTGGGTTAAGCTCAACCGCCTTCGGACTGGTGTTGGGCGATTCCATTCGTCCATGCACAAATGGGGTCTCGCTCCTTCACCGAATTGCGAGTGTGGCGCCTCTGAGCAAACCGCAGACCATGTACTAACAGCGTGCCCTATACATCGGGCACCACATGGAGCACGCGGTCTGACGGTTTTGGATGACGAAACTCGATGCTGGCTTAATGACATCACTGCCAGCATCTGATACAGGCAGTACAGCAGTCTGGGGTAGTAAAAGGATAAACCCTCGGCCCCAGTCCTGTTTGTGTCTGACCTGGAGTGGATACCCTTCAAACGACGACGACGACGACGTTTTATTTTTGTTTACACAAGCTTTGTAAAGTTTATTTCATCATCTGTTTCAATTTTCTGATTAAGTTACGGTTTTGAAAAGAAACAGTTTAAAACTTCCTGTCAAACAATTCAAACAGTTTTCTTTTTTGTGTATAAAACAACAAATATTCACTCACGCCATTGGTCGAAAAAAAAAAGAAATCAGCGAGAGTATATTTTAAAACGTCAGTCAAGAAAAAACACTTACTATATAAAAATCTATGAGCGCTAAAAAAGATGATTTGGCCTGACGGTACCTAAAAAAAAACTCAGTTGTTAAAGCAGCTAAATACTTGTTGAGGAACTAATTAAAGGAGAGTGGGGTGCAGTCGGACAAAAATTACATTTTTTGCTATGGAGCTTTTTTTACAAGTTATATCCCGACCAAATTTTTTTTGTATGATTTATACAAATAAATCTATCATATGCAAGTGTATTATCACAGATTTAAACTCCCAAAAAAATTTACGAGCACATTTAAAAAAATCATTTTTCTGTCCAACTGTGCCCAATGTATGGGGCACAATCTGATTATGCATAGGGCACTATCGGACAAAGAAAAAGAAGAATTAAAATAAGCAAAATAACAAAATATTATAGCGTGATTTATGCTTGCATTCTCCAAACAATGAAAAAAACAACCAAAAAGTTTACCGCAGCAGCAGATCAGGAAAAAGTGCGCCGAAAAAGAAAATGCAAAAGCGTGTCTATGCATTAAAATACATAGATCCGGATTTCTTTGAAAATAATTTATACATTAGTAACATACATTGAATAACAAACGTGAAAAGTGCTGAGCAGAAAACGTTGATTAATTATTAACGTACTGTACATTGAAGAAAAAAAAGTCGTAATCGAATTTTAATGAAGATCTTTGACGACTAGTCGATCCACATTGCTTGGGTGCAGGCAACACAGCCTTAATGTCTTTTTTCTTTACTAAAGCCAAATCAGTGAACTCAGAAAAAAAACTCTGTAAAATTGCTTTTCTTCCGCGTGTAAGAAATTTCATAATCGCCTTCAAAATCCGACCAACATAATATTTTCTGGGAAATGTTTTAAATTCAACTAGCACATAGTCACTTATTGCAGGCTCATTAGTGCAGTCTGGGACAAGGTGATTTTTTTCAACATTACAAGAGTCTGAAAAGTTATCAGATGAATGACTTGACAGAAGAATCTGTATCTCATCAATGCTTGAACTTTCGTTGCTACACAGACGTTTTCTAGTGTTTTTAGCTTTCCTCGTTTTGGTGCTTTCTGAACTTTTTTACGACTTTTTAAAAGCTCTTTTTGGGGTGTGTCAGTTAAAATCATGCTACAACCTTTTTTCTTCTCTGGTGCTTTTTTTCTTCTGGAAGCTTTTGGATAACCAATTATTTGTTCTGGAGATAAAAAATTATTTTGGAATGTTTTCGGATTTTGGATCTCAGCGTCATAAAGCGACCCTAAATTTTTTCGCTGAAAATCAACATTGTGGAAGCTTTCGTTTTCTTACAAATGTCTGATGCTTGTTGATGCATCATTAGGTTGATCAGTGACCAGACTGGATAAAAAATCGCATTCATCAAAAATGTGTTCATCTAAGGGGAATTTGCCAATCTTTTTTTTAATATCAGCTATGATATTGGTTGGAGTCATAGCTTTTTTTTCGGTAAACGTACCAATGGTAGACTTTCTTTATCTATTTCTTATCATAATTTTTATAATAATATATATTTTTTACAATTTATGGATCACATGTAATTTAAAAATTTTAGTTTTAAACTTTAATAAAAATAGTTATAATGTTAAGCTTAATTACTAGTTGTTGAAAAATCAAACGAAATAGGCTATTGTGCAAAATAGATCTATATAATCATCAAAGGGCACAGTCGGACAGTGTCTGGCTGTTCCCCCAAAAAAATGTCCGATTGTGCCCAACCAGAATTTTTTCTTATTTTTCAAGATGGTGGCAAAAACTTAAATGTTACCTCAAATTATTTTATGGTATAAGATAGCAAATAAACCAAGTTCTAAAATGTATCAACAGTGAGAAGAATTTTAATTAAAGCTAAGGTAAAAACAGGTTTAAATATACCCTTTCCAAAATTACTTACCTACCCTGAAAAGCAAAATTCATCTACCACATTTATTTTATAATAATTAGTTTTTTTAAACTAACACGAGTGAATGCTCTGTGGTGAAATACATTTATGTTTGCAGTTTGAAGCTTCAGAGTTTTCAACTTTTTTTTTAAATTACAATGTTCGACTGTACCCAGTGTCCAGCCGGGCCCCACTCTCCCCTATCATTTTTAAACGAGTTATAATTTTGATTGTCTATTTATTGTGAGTGACTTGCTTTCGTCCTTGTATTGAACTTCGAAAACTCAATTTCTTTGCACGGATTAAGTTCTTCTCGAATATACAAGTTTTCTTTTTGCATTTTTTTCGTTAACTAAAACTGAAAATAAACAGCAAATGAAAAAAAAGTAATAAACTCGAGATATTCGAGCGTGATAACGCAAGAAGCATTTTTCAATCTAGCTAAAATTATAATGAAGTGCGCTAGATTGCATCCTGTATTGACTGAAAACTATAAAATCAAAACTTGCATTCTATATTTTTGACTTGAGAAATACGTTTCTTGTTGCCATGATACAAATAATTTATGAAATAGACAACACTGTGGTTGTTTTTGATAAATATTTTCATGCGGATCTGGGTATTTTTAAGAGTTTTGCACAAACTTTTGCTTCCAAAATCAATATAAAATATAATTTGTTTTTCTTTAACATTTTTGCAAATTCCTTTTAGCTAACATTTTACCTTTAATTAAAATTTTTATTCGTCAATCTTGATGAAAGAAATTTTTTTAACTAAATGTATTACATTTTTTATAATTAAATCTAAAAAGGCAACAATACCTAAAGCCAAGGATATTTTTTAAAGTAGTTGTAATCGCACCATTTTAAAAAAACCGACACGCTTTTTAAATCATAGTTTTGGTTTCGAGAATAGCAAAGTTTTGTTCAATACACAAGTTGCAACTCCAAATAGTAAAAAAATAAAAAACTTTTTTAAATATTAGCTTTAAAAAAACTTCACTATTGAAACGTGAACAAAATAAAATGCATACAGGCAAACCTCGGTTTACGAACACAATTCATTCTGGAAAGCTGTTTGAAAACCGAATTTTTCGAAAACCGAATCATATTTTCCCATTATAAATAATGTAAAAAAGATTAATTCGTTCCACGCACCAAACGAATAGCTTATTTACCTGTTTACAATATACCTTGTATATCATAAAATAAAACCATTTCTTCCAAGAGTAAATAAAACAAAACCTAACAAGTAATTTACATTTACATAACTTTATATAGCATTAAAATTTACATAACAATGTATATTTTGTAATTTACATTTACAATTTACATAATTTACATAATTACAAATATATTTACAACAATGTATATTTAATAATACATGTATTTTTTTTTCTTGACCAATATCACTACTCGCTTTCATTGGATCCATGACTTAGGGCTAATGAAGAGAAAAGAATGTTTTGTACAATAAAATTGTAAATCCAAAGCGTAACAATGAATGTTATAAACGTAACAATGAAGCACAAGTAACAGTAAAGCAACGTAACAATGAATGCACTGTAACTTGTATGCTGGTGAACAAAAAAAGTTGTTCGAATACCGAATCATTTTTAACTCAAAATTTTTGTTCGAAAACCGAATTGTTCAAATTCCGAGACGTTCGTAAACCGAGGTTTGACTGTATTATTTTTTCACCAGAATTGCTTGTGGAATTGTAAAATTAAATTATATGCTAAAAAATAATCGTATAGTTTCTGATTTTTTTAGACACAAAAGGTTTATATTTTTTTACTCAAGGCGGTTTCATCTTGAAAAACACTAGTTAAAATTTGTAATGGAGACTGCTTTTTTAACACAAAATTGATATAAAACATTGCATTAAGGTCACATGCTGAATAAAAAGTTGCTAAAAACAGATATTGATTTGCAAATCGAACACCTTTAAACGACAAATTTGCTATTTTTCAATTAAGACGGTTTCAATTGAGAAAATCTTGAGAAATTTTGTGATGCTAAATACTTTTTTAATGCAAAGTAGATTCAAAACATTCAGATTACAAGGTGAAAATAAAAGCTCTTTAAGTCAAAAAATTTATCTTTTAATGTAGAGATGAGTGTAATAATCCTTGATTAGTCACTTTTTGTTAGTTTACTTTTAAAATAACTGACGTTTGGTGGTACAGAGTTTGAAGATGGTGTGAAGTAAAAGTTTTTTTTTCCCAAAGCTTTTTATTTGACACTCTTCAAGGGAAATCGCCAGAATAAAGCATTAGAACATAACATTAGGACATAAAGTTTGCACTACACTCTACAAAACAAGCCTGCACGCACTGAAAATGGTTTGCAAAAGATGAGTTCGCTACAAAGCAATGCACTCTTGACTTAATTGTGATCTGTAGAAGTATATTTGTAACTTTTTAAAGATTATTATTTGTCTTTTTGCATGTTAATGCTTTTTTACATGCAAAATTTTATTGTGCATGTTATAACGTATATCGTTTAATTGCCGTTTCCTGATTTGCGATCTTTGCTCTACTTTTTTTCAATTATCAGTTGTTCATTTGAATGCAAATAAAAACAAATTACTACTGCGGAAAAGAACAAAGCTTTTAGCTAAAACAAAATTGTCTAAGTCTTACGCCACAGAAATATAAAACCACGAAACAGTTAATCTCGATGCATTTCATATCACACCATCTGAGTATCTTGCTGACTCGCAAAGTATCTGTTGAAACATTAAGTTATTAAGTTTAATGCAATTGTCAAGTAATTACCTGAACCAGTTTTCCGAGATGATAAGATATTGTTGCCAGTTTAAAGTTTTAAATTTGTTATTTAAAGTAATGTAACACCTATTTAGAGTTGCTTGTTAAAACAAGAATAAAAAAGCGCCAAAATTAGTGTTTTCAAAGATAGACAGCATGAATATTAGAACATCATAGTTATCTTGATGCAAAACTGGTGTTATTTTTATAATGAGCTCGGTCGATTTTATAGATGAAGACTTTGTTAAGATATTTCAAAATTTATTGTTTAATTTATGTTTTTGTAATATTCGCAGTTGTTTCTATGGTAAACTCAATATCTGAAACAAATTTTTGGTAATATTTGCAGTAGTTGGTTAAGATAAGTTCAATATCTGAAAAATCATGAAATCTGAGACAGATTCAATGTAAAGACTTTTTTTAGAGATCACTATACGCTCGTATTTTAAAAACAAATGAAATTTCATAATGACCCATATTTATTAAAATTTACTATTGTCAGTTCATATGCAGCCCGAAAATCTTTCCAAAAGCTCCATTGTGGCCCAAAGTTGAAAATTATTGCCCACCCCTGATCTAAACGCTTTTAAACCTAATAAGTAAGAATTTAATCACAAAACAAAGGTGCAAAACATTTACCTAATTTCTATGCACACGCAATACTTTGATAAATGGACTAATGAAACTATACCTAAACTTAAAATCTATTAAAATGTTACCATTTTTTTATGTATTTTTTATGTTAACCCTATATGACCCATTGTCCTTCATTAAGGACATTAGAAATAAATGGGTTCAAATTATTATATCCAAAAAGTTTCGCTTAATTTTTGAGTAAAAGTATACAGTAAAGATCCTATTTAATGTTGTATGATCATAGATTTGGATGATATTTCGCTCAATCACCTGTCACGTCTTATTTAATTTAGATGACAACAAGAAAGTGCCTTATTCGGTTGCAACGATAAAATAAATTGGGTTATAAAGGGTTAATACAAAATATACAAATAAAATTTATACTCTCACTGTACAGATTGCCAGACTCATAAATGAATTTAACCAAGCTGAGAGAGATCGGACTTTCGACGTAATTTCGTTTCAAAGAAGCTATTGTTACCATCGAGCGAGTTTTTGGCATGTCGCTGTTGAAGATCAATTTCCGGAAGATGATTTAATGGAGCTGAAAGTAGGAGACGAGATCTCCAACAGACAAGCGAATTTTGTTACAAATCGTGGACTAGGAATAAATTTAAGGACAAAAAAGAGAGTAAATTATTTGCTTACCAAAGTCCGTGTTTTGACAAAAACTGCTAAGTATTTGAATTTTTTGTGAAATCGCATAGTCGTAGAAACAAACGTTAAGCAGGACAATTAAAGAATAATTTATTGAAAATAATGATAATTGTTTTACAAAGCTGAGCGGCTTACTTTTATTCCTTGTATTTAGTTTTCTTCTTTATGTATATCGTACATGTAATATTTTATTCTCGTCTTTCATTTTCGAAGTAACGTTTAAAATCTTTTACTTTGGCAGTTTCTGTTACCGCTTTAATTTTGGACTTTTTACATGCATAAAAAAGCATAGAGTACTGTTATAGTATGTGACGTCATAGCGCACGGCTCTACTGCCTTCTTCTCTCTGGTTTGTTAAGTGTGGTTAACCGCGTGATAAATTATTAGTATAACTTACAGATTCAGTCGTATAGCTATCGTGTAACTCCGTATAAATAAAAGAGCTAACTGCAGATACTAGTGAACTCATAACATGGCGTCGTCGACAGTCAGCTTATAAATTTGTTTGAAGAAAATAAGCTTACGAACTATTATAAAAGTATACTGCAAGTTTGTGATCGGAGATTTGTAAAAGATTGAAGATAAAAGCAAAATGGCAAAAAATAAGCGAGACCTGCAAGCAGAATTAGAAGCAGCAAACAAACGTATAGCCGAATTATCTCAATCTAATCAAAACGCGAATAGTAATATTAATAATAATGAACCTCCCTCTTGGTTAAAAACTCTTTTAGAGGCACAGTCTGAAAGCCAGCGACAAATGCAGCTTGAAAGTCAGCGACAAATGCAACAAATAATCGAACGATTTTCGCAACAGCAGCTGCCTCAAAGCGCGAATAGCGAAAGAAGCGAATCACGTGAGCAAACCATTGACGTCAACAATTCTAACAACGAGGCAAGGCGAACTAAAGCGGACGCACAAAAGCCTTCCACACTGCAGGTGGGAATTTCGTTAGCTGAATTTGCGAAATGGCGTAAATCGTACAACGATTATGCTACGGTCTCGCTTGCAACAGAGCTGCCATTGAGCAGTCAGTTGGCATTGCTTCGCGGTTTTTTTTCGATGGAAATGCGAGAAGCCGTAGAACACGTACTTCTTATCCCGATGAAACGACACTTAAACCAGACGAAGTGTTAGACAAAATTAAAAATTACATCCGGAGTCAAAGAAATATAGCGTTAGATTGCGTCGCATTTGAAGAGAGAAAGCAAGCGGCTGGCGAAAACTTCGATTCGTTTTTAATCGCGATTAAAACTTTGGCGATAGACGCAGACTTGTGCAATGAATGTTTAAATCGTCGTTTAGTCACAAAAATCATGTCGGGAATATATGACAAAGAGACTCGAACAAAGCTCCTAGCCATGTCCCCATTACCTGATCTTCAGACCGTCACTGATTTATGCAGATCAGAAGAGTCAGCAAAACTAGACGACGCGCGAATAAGCCGACAGCTGAATGAGAGAAGAGCGTACCAAAGCAAATTTCGTCGAAAATTTTCTAAATCTAAAGAGCGCAATAAAAAGCCCTGTACAAAATGCGGTAAAAAGACCTGCCCACCAAAAGGTCAAACCCACTGTCCCGCAAAGGATACAGAGTGCTTAATATGTCGCAAAAAAGGTCACTTTACATCAGTGTGCTTTCACAACAAACCCGGGTTTAACAGACGCGAAGAAACGAAGAAAAAGTTAACGGGACAAATAAAGCGTAGATGCAATGCTAATGCAAATTTTGCTAATTCCGCGGCGCCCAAAATAACTGTTAATCTTTTTTCTCTTAAACATCGTAACCCGTTAGGTTCCACAGAAGCTACACCAGACACAGGTGCCGAAGCAAGTCTTGTTGGGTAAACATCATTCAACGGCTCGGAATAGACCTTGATACGAGGTAATTTAATGCCGCCAAGTCAAGACACTCTTAGTGCAGTAAATCGGCAGACCGTAACATGCGTGGGGACCTTCCCATGCATCATCGAATACTGCGGCCGATTCGTGGAAGAAACCATTTACGTCTGTCCTGAGGTAGAAGATTTTTTGCTTGCTTGGTACGTATGTCAACAGGTTAACATTCTACCTGACACGTATCCTCAACCGATAAATTCATCAAAAACACCTCGAAAATTAGCAAGCATATTAAAAGCAGAGAACACAAGATTCATTATATCAGAGAACCCAACTGAAGCAGAAATTAGTAAAATTGAGAACAAGTTGATAAAATCGTACAGCGATGTGTTTTCTGAAGACACAACCTTACGGGAAATGAACAGTAAACCCATGAAAATTTCCTTGAAAGATGATGCTGTTCCATTTGCTTTACCTGTTCCACGACAAATAACTTTAGCTTTCAGAAGGATGGTAAAGACAGAGCTTGACCAACTTGTACAAGCCGGAGTCATTGCACCAGTAACAGAAGCAACTGATTGGGTGCACCCTATGGTTGTTGTACAAAAACCCAATGGTGGAATTCGTCTCTGTATTGATTTGCAGAAATTGAACAAATACGTACGCCGTCCATATCATCCATCTAAATCACCTGCTGAAGCTATTTCGAATATTTCTTCTTCGTCTAAATTTTTCTCAACATTAGACGTCACTAAAGGATACTGGCAAGTACCTTTAGAAAAAGAAAGTCAAGACTTTACCACATTCATTACGCCGTTCGGAAGATTTAAATTCCTTCGAGCTCCGATGGGACTAGCTTCTTCTCAAGACGAATATTGCGCAAGAGGCGATGAAGCTCTGCAAGGCATTGAAAAAGTCGAAAAAGTGGTAGATGACATTCTTATTCAAGGCGAAACCGCACAGGAGCACTTGAATACCGCAGTGGCTGTACTAAACAGATGTCGAGAACACGGTATTACTCTTAATCCGAAGAAAGTGCAGTTACTACAAAGTGCTGTGAGATATGTCGGATATATAGTGAGCAGCGACGGTATTAAAGCAGACCCCACGAAAATTGAAGCAATCTCTGAATTCCCTGCTCCAACAAATATAACTGAATTACGATCTTTTATGGGCATGGCAAACCAGCTGGGCGGATTTACTCACCTACTCAGTGAAGCAGCAGGCCCACTTCAGGACTTGCTCAAACCAAAAAATGCTTTTCTCTGGTCACCCCAGCATGAAGAAGCATTTACAAAGACAAAAGAAATTCTTTGTAGCCCCCATATTTTGGTTGCATTCGACCCCAATCTGGAAACGATGCTGCAAACAGATGCATCTCGGTTGAAAGGTCTAGGTTTTGCACTTTTGCAAAAACATCAAGAAACGTGGAAATTGGTTCAAGCAGGATCACGTTTTATAACCGAGACTGAGTCACACTATGCTATGGTTGAACTGGAATTGCTCGCTGTTGTTTGGGCTATGCGTAAATGCTGCATATATCTGCAAGGCTTACCCAATTTCGAGCTGATAGTAGATCACAAGCCATTAGAGTCAATCCTGAATACCCAGACACTCGATATGGTGGATAATCCCAGGATTCAGAGACTTAAAGAAAAACTCAGCGCTTTTATATTCCACACCACCTGGAGAAAAGGCAAAGACCATGTGATCCCCGACGCGTTGTCACGAGCACTGTGCCGCGACCCAGAACCAGAAGATATCATAAACGTAGACACAACCAGAATGATCTGCAAAAACGTTTCTACAATTCTGAGAGGAAAAGACCCAGAAGTGACAAAAGAAACATTTATCGATCCAATGCTGGAAGACTTAAAAGAAAGTACTCAGCAGGACGAAGCAGCACAACAATTAATCACTGCTATTAAAAGCAACTTTTCAAAAGGAAACAAATATCCATTAGCTCAACCTTTCAAAAAGCTAAAAGATCAGCTTACTTTTAAAGATGGATTAATTCTCCTGAACAGCCATCGCATTGTGGTGCCGGTACAGAAAAGAAAAGAAGTACCGACAAAGCTACATGCCTCACATCAAGGCATCGAAAGAACAAAACAAAGAGCGCGTCAAATAGTGTACTGTCCAGGAATCAATAGTGACATCAAAAATACCGTTGAAGCCTGCACGAAATGCCAAGAGCACCAGCCAAGCTTGCAACAGGAACCATTACAACGCGATCCCCTCCCATCAAGACCCTTTGAAGACGTATCTGCAGATTTATTTTATTATGCCGGTAAGACTTACCTGGTTTATGTAGACCGTCTGTCGGGATGGATTAAGCTCAGCGAGTTCTCTCATGACCCTAGTTCACATCAGATAATCAGCACTATAAGAAAATTTTTCGTGGACACAGGGGTACCAGTACGAATCAGAACTGACGGAGGACCGCAATTCACATCAAGCAAGTTTCAACAGTTTCTCAACAAATGGGGAGTAACTTCCACCATAAGTACTCCCCATTACCCACAGTCAAACGGACACGCAGAAGCAGCAGTGAAAGCCATGAAGCACCTTGTTGCCAAAACTGCTGAGCATGGTAGTCTCGACTGCGATGAATTTAGCAGCGGCCTAATCGAATGAGTTAACACACCCAAGGCCCATGGGTTATCACCAGCCGAAATTTTATACGGCGCCCCGCTACGTTCAATCGTCCCAGCTAAACTGAAATATTTCAAGGAAGATTGGCAAAACAAATTCGACAAGTGGGACGCTGCTTTATCAAATCTACAAGTGGCTGCAGAAACCGAATACAATAAACGCGCAAAACACCTCAATCCACTAAAAATCGGACAACATGTTCGAATTCAAGACCATATTACAAAAAAATGGTTGCGATCGGGACTCGTCATCGGCGTCGGGAGAAACCGCGACTATCACATACGTAAAACTACCGAGCGGTCGAGTCTGTTGGCGTAATAGACGTTTTATTCGCCCTCTCCCCATTGAAGGGGGAGACCCCAAAGAGGAAATGATGACATCAGACGAACGTCACGTCCATTTTGAAGATGAAGTCTTTCCATCATCTCCAACCTCGCGGCGAAGCGTGAGACAAAAACGCTTTCCTAATCATTTAAGAGATTTTGTATGAAGTAGCGTAAACTCATAACGCTTGTGCCGTATTGTATATAGTTTGTGCATGTTTATTAATCGGGCTCGTACAATGTACTAATATTTTTCTTAGACAACCTTTTCGCTAAAAAGCTTCTTAAAAGGGGGTTGTTATAATATGTGACGTCATAGCGCACGGCTCTACTGCCTTCTTCTCTCTGGTTTGTTAAGTGTGGTTAACCGCGTGATAAATTATTAGTATAACTTACAGATTCAGTCGTATAGCTATCGTGTAACTCCGTATAAATAAAAGAGCTAACTGCAGATACTAGTGAACTCTTAACAAGTACTACTATGCTAAAACCACATAAAATAAAATAACCATTTGTTAAAACCATACACTGTAAAAATTTCTTTTCTTCCCATTCGAATCATTTATCTATAATTTTTTACAACAAAACCCACATTTTCATTTATTAAGTTAATAGAATTTGAAGTGTATTACCCGTTACAGAAAAATAAGTTACTGTTTGAATTTTGCGATTCGCATATTTGTCAACCCTTTCACGCTTTTGTTTCCCGCCTTGTATATTGCAACTTTTATTACATTTATCGAATTATTTAAGTCAGAGGTCTCAGTGATGGCTTTAGTATGCCGCGAACTAAGCGGCTGTTCCAGGCTTCCTCAAAATTGTCATAAAAATAACCTCGTTAAGCAAAAATGCATATCTTGATAGCAGCACCAAGAGTACTTAAAAAAATTATTAAAATAATGTAAATTAAAGAAAAACTGATTCTTTATTTGAAAGAGCATGTTAAACTTGTATCTCTTTATATAACTAATTACTAATAAAGTAGCTCTCTGTTTGAAAAAGTTCAGTGGCTCTTAATCTATATTCGTTTAAACCAGACTGTTTAATCTAGTTTATTCAATATAGTACTTCTTCGTTAATCTTAATTTCTAAGTTTAGTAAATATCGTTCTTCATTGCAGTTGGTCATAATGAGAGATGCATTTTCCACATTTGGAAAAGAGAATCGGCAAGAATTGTGTGTCATCATCCGGCATTACAGCAACTCAGTTTTTATCAGTTCTAAAACATAAAATGATGTTAATTACCCTTAAGATGTTAATTAAGCTCATATAGGTGACCCTTGTTACTTGCTAGTGTGATCGGACCTATCAAATCTACTGCCACACAATCAGAAGACAAACTTTGTTGCCAACGATACTGTCATAAGGCACTGAACACAACCTGCACAAACTCACTACATCCTGCTGAATCCCTGGCCAACAAAAGTTGGTTAGTATCCGCTCTTTTGTCTTTTTGACGCCCATGTGTCCAGCTAGCATCGTATCATACCCAACCTTTATCACGATTTTTTCTCAAGATTTTTGGATCTAGAATTTGCTTGAACTCCTCCTTTCTTTTAACGGAAATACATTTATCTCGAAAACAACAGTTAACTCCATTATTAAAGTTATTTTAAATCGGATGAAAAAAGAGATATCAAGCTCAGTTAGAGAAGCGGGTATTTATTCTGTCCAAAATGATTCAACACAAGATATTTCAACGCAAGATTCAACACAA
The DNA here is from genome assembly GCA_963680785.1 of Diplosoma virens. Classification (NCBI taxonomy): domain Eukaryota; kingdom Metazoa; phylum Chordata; class Ascidiacea; order Aplousobranchia; family Didemnidae; genus Diplosoma; species Diplosoma virens. Next base: position 17,495,685 of record OY796884.1, on the reverse strand, counting down.
GATATTCAACACAAGATAGCTTCAACTGATAAATGCTCGGTTATTTTACGTTTTGCTGAACCCAAACCTGAACCGGAACTTTATTTTAAATGGATCCGGTTCGACCGTTTGATGCTCTAATTTTAATTTTAAAGTTATTTGTAGAAGAATCAGAATTACAATTTTGTTTTTGAAGTTGCCGCAATTTTTTTGGTCACGATACTTGTTGTGTGGCAATACAGAAACGTTATAAACGACTTTTTAGGCGAAAAGTTAAGGCAAAAACATGTCACTTGCTAGATAAAGAAAGCGAAATTTTAAATATATGCTAAAGCAGTTGTTCTTAAGCTTTTTACAGTGCCATACTATTAAAAAAAATACATATTAATATAGAGACGTAGCAAACATAGTGAAACCATCGTTGGTGAAGCAAAATTATTTGACGCCATTAAAAAATCAAAGCTGCACAGTGCAGGCTGTTTGGGAGCCACTCGACTGAAATTTAGTTGCGTGGAGAAGTTTAATAAAAAAAGCAGTGTAAACTTATCGAATGATTCGAATTCAGCATAACTTATAGTTGCCTCAAATGGTTTTCACTAACATGATAGTATCCCTAACAGTCGAGATTGAGTAAAAAATATTGTTGAGCAAGCAATGCAATAAAGTTAATTAATTTTTGATTTTTCAAAAAAACAAAATTTTTTCAAAAAAAAAAAAACAAAAACGTTTATCTAGCGTGCTTTTTCATTTATCAAGTATTACATTAAAATTAAATTTTTGTTAACTTTCAGGCCTACCAAAATTGTAGCAACAGGACAAATAACTTTTAATACAAGAACCACATATTTGCTGGTTCATTACAAAAGTTTTGCGTCAGTTATCTTTATGTAGAATGCAACCGAAAAACCATAAGCAAATTACATTGTTGTATAAGTTACCCCTGCAAACAAAATTTAGTAGCACAATTTGACTTTGAGTTAAAACTAAATAGTTTTGGTCGCCAATAGTTAGCTTGGCAAACAAAACATTATGGAGGAGTCAGAGTATTTTTCTGCCAATATCAAGCTAGTGTTTATCGAAAAAGTTTTTAATCAAATGCTGAAAAACCATTTTGCTGGTTTTACGAATTGAGAAATGATTGTCTCCCGTAAATTTGAATTTGCTTGAATTTAAGACTTTTTTTAAACAATTGGACCCACACCTAATTTTTACCCTTTCATCGCTATACACTTATAAAAATAAAAAGCAGCAAGTTTTTAGTACCAGTTTGTAAGCAAGCAGTGATCAATAAACAAAATTGCAAAGTTTGATTTCAGTTATCTTAAGAAAAAAAAAATCTTATACAACAAACTGATTTAATTTTTAATTTATTTCTAGTTGTAATTGTTAAATCAAATGTTACCGTTTGAAGTTGCCACAATTTGTTTGAGCACTTGTGTGCCAATAAAGAAACGTCATAAACGACTTTATCAGCTAAGAAATGAAGAAAAAATGTGCACTAGATACATGAACGTGCGCCAGGAGAACCAAAAGGGGGACTCGCTTTTTCAAATTTTAAATTTTACAAAATAATACATAAATATGCATTAAAAACTTCTAAAAGTTAAGGCTCGTTTCCACTACGAGCGTGGAATAGAGCATTCTTTGTTTCTTTTGACCATCTTTCCGCTCTTAAAATCTAAGTGAGCACATAAAGTCAATAAATCAAGTAAAGAGTACAGTGGCGAACAAAAAAAGTAAGACTTTTTTATTTTTTAAGATTTTTTAAAAATATCATTGTTAAAATTGAAATATATTAATATATATCAAGTAATATATCATTAAAAGAGCACAAAAAATTATATTAAATCCAATATTAATTCATTTTTTTTTAGAAATATAATTCAATTGCAACTACAGTGGAACCTTGGTTGGCGACCACCTCGATAACACGACCACCCCGTTAGCAGGACCACTTCAGTGCGGTCCCAAATAATTTACTATGGTAATGCATTGCATTCTGTTTCAATAACGCGACCACCCCGGTTTCCAGACCAGGACCGCCATATTTTGGTCCAAAACTGTAAATTTAACTCCGCTAAAGCGACCACACGTGCTCAATAATTTGCTTTTGTGACCAAAATAATAAGGTTAAATTTCTTTTGTGATCAAAACAATAAGATTAGATGAGCGCGTGCACACACACAAAGAAAATGCAATTGCGCAATGAATGATTAGTGTGGCAAACAGAACTGAATTTTATAAGATAAACTTCAGTACTAACAGTTGTTTAAATTCATTCTGCAGTATCTGATAAAAATAATGGCACTTAGTAAAAAGAAACCGAGAGAACTTTCAATCAAAGAAAAGGTTATGGTAATACAACAAAAAGAAAGTGAGGGAAAATCTCAGAGGAACTTGCTAAGATTTTCGGCGTTAGCAAGACTCAAATAAAGAACACACTTAAAAGAAAGGCAGACGTTTTGGCTGCATATGATGACAACTTATCGAATGACCGGAAGAGGGTTAGAATCTTTCAATTTGAAGGAAATATCGATTCACTAACTTTCCGATGGTTTCAAAGAGCTCGGTCTTTAAACCTACCGATAAGTGGGCCTCTGATTCAAGAAAAAGCTCTAACTTTGCTAAATCTCTGAAGAAAAATGGCTTTAAAGCCTCAAACGATTGGTTAAACAGGTTTAAGACACGACATAGCATTTCTCAGGCTGTTATTTGCAGAGAGAGTGGCTGTGTTGACGAAAAAGTCGTGCAGAGTTCGAAATCACGCCTACCAGATATTACTTAAGGTTACGCCACTTGTGACATTTATAACAAACAATTGCTACAAACAGGATGCTCCAAAGCAAAATTCGCTAACACGACCACCCCGCTAACGCGACCGCTTGATGACGGTCCCGTAGGTGGTCAGGTAAGCGGGGTTCCACTGTAACTTATTTTTAAAAAATTTAATTTAATTTAAAAAATCTTACTTTTTTGCTCGCCACTGTACTCCATTCCACGCTCATAGTGGGAAAAGAGTCTTTATGCGTCAATTTTTTATTATTATACAAACTTGAATGACTAAATGTTTACTTTGTTTAAAACTTTAAATTTAGATTACGTAAGATAAAGGCCCGTTTTTACTACCGGCGGCTTGAAACGAAGTATTTTTTGTTTTATTAATTTTTTTACTTCTTTCCGCGCTTAAAGGCAAAACGAAGCAAAAAAATCATTAAAAGAAACAAAGAATACTCCAATCTACGCTCGAAGTAAAAATGAACCTTAATGACGTTTCATAACTAGTAAACCTTCTGCGTGAGGGCCGCCACTAAAAAATTATCAAAAAATTCTTAGACAGGTATATCAGTGGCTAGTCGAAGAAAGATCTATATAAACTCATGTAAACGCAATCTATAAGAAAGTTTTGAGATCACAAAACAACAAAAAACTTCCGTTTCCGGTTTTGGCGCTCGCATTGATAAATAAATTTATTGGTAAGACTTGGTTTTTACAACCAAGACCCATGCCGGTGAATTAGTTTAATTTAATTTTTTTAAAACTTGTACCAGAATTTTTTAAAAAACCCTTTTTAAGAATATTTTTTGTGTTTCCGACTGTTTGCCATCACTCCTCCAGGAAGCGCGTCTGCGGACGCCCATGATAACATGAGGTAAGAAATTGTGTTTACAGTCCTAACGCTTGTAAGAAATAGATAAAAAATATATATTCCGAACCCGAACTGGAGCTGAACCGGAACTAAACCCGAAAAAAATTTTTTTGCTGAACCCGAACCGGAACTGAACCCGAAAAAAAATTTTTTGCTGAACCTGAACCGGATCTGAACCTTTAAAAATAAAATTTGCCGAACCTAAACCTGAACCGGAACGTTATTTTAAACGGTTCGATTCCCTGCTTGCATGCCCTGACCGCACGCCACTGCTTAGCAGATATATTCAGCCGCTTAAAAGATTGTAGTAGTTTTATTCAAGCGTATTGCATTAACTCTATTCAGACTGGGCTTTTTGGAAACTTTGTACGACGGGGAAGGATTGAATATGCCCGCGCTCCTTGCTTGCTTATATCTCAACAATTAAATAGCGCTACAATTGTCATTCAAGTTTGTATAGAAAGGAAATTTTATACTCTTTTAATATAATTACTTAAATGTTACATTTAAACATCATTTCGGATAGAAAATCGAGTTTTCAAAGAGTAGTCAGTTTTCGTAAATTGGCTGAAAACGAGAGTGCGATTTGAGAGAATTAACGACTTCGGCTGTTTGTCGAACATCATTAATCCATAAAATTAGAAGAATGCTGACAGCTGAAATCCACTTGGCAAGATTATTTACTGTTTACAGAGAAAGAAATTCTACACAAGCAAATCTGCTAAAAGCTGGTTTTATTAGTGTTTACAACGCTTCGATCGTTGCTATTGATCAAACAATTTTTAAAATTTACTCTATAGTTTTTTAAACGAAATAACAGCGATGGCCCAAACGCCAACTACACCGTCGGTTGACTCTATTCGAATAAGTAATCACACAACCTGCGGCTGACCTCCTTGCTGAAGCACACGCACGGTTCGCAATGAATAAATGTACTGTATGCACAAACGATAGCACGAGGTACAAACGAACGATGGTACGAGGTACGATAGTACGATACGGTTCTTCTGCAATCACAGAAGCACTTAATATTAATGAACAACCACTAACTGCTGATATTTTATACGATTATTATATATATCGACAATGAACATACCAAACTTGTTGGGCCACAATACCACTGGTTGATGTGTTTGATAAATAATATTTGCGGAATCTTGTCACAGAATTAACAAAATACTTCAAGCATTAACAATTAGCATTAACTTCAAATACACTTATTCAAATAGAATGTAAAAAATACAAACAAATCAAAAATTTAAAACTATAAAATTGAAATCAAAACTTTAAAAATAAACATAACTAGCTAATTTTTTAGCTGCTTCTTGTTTAAATTCCATTATGCTTTGTGAACAAATTACACGTTTTACGAAAAGCGAAACAATGGGGATTGTGACTGATTACGAAGCACATGTGTGAAATTAGGTTGCCGCGTGAAAAACTAAAAAGGCAAACGAAAATAAGGAAAATGTTAAACTTAAAATCTTACACACTCCCTTTTGTGAACATTTAGGCAAGAAAATTTATAACATAAAAAGAAAGCAAATTATTAAACAAAAAATTGTGTTTGTAGTTCCACATCGCAGGAACTCGCCTTAATTTTTCTTCACTATAAAAGAATATTTCGACTTGACTAACTTATTTAGAGGTGATTGCTTTTGATCACATCGATTTTTTTAAATTTGCAGAAATCCTTTTTTGTGTTGAATGCTTTGTTCTTTTGGTTAAGTACGCTAATTCATTAATAAAATATTTGTTTATAAAATTTTGCTAACGTTTTCTGACGTAATTGTTTAACTTTTAATTGTTGTATGACTTGTTTAATTAGTTAGGTCTAGTTTTCGTAAGAGTTACAAAAAATTAAAATGTTTTAAAAAAGTAATTTAATTACCATCAACTTATATTTCTAACTCTGACGAGTAACGTAACTTTGTTCAAAACTTATGAAACCGATATTTTTTTTGCGATAGAAATTATTCAATTGATAATCATAATTTCAACATTATTGTTTCAAAAAACAAAAACACCAGTACAATCGTAGAATAATATTGCACTCAAGAACAGGTCAATGTATTTTGTTTGAATATTTTTTGAGTTTGTTTACGTGACTTTTTGAAAACTGTTACCAGGTTGAACAAAAGATTGGAAGCGCCATTTTAATGCCATTTTTTTTTCATTCCGGACCTGATATTTCACAGCGACGTTTTTTTCTGATTGAGAAGGAAATATCGATAACAAAGCGGTATAAATACTTGGTTTCACGACATTTTCGCTAAGTATCAACTTTATTGTAGAATTTCACTGGTTAGATTAGTGGTTCTCAAACGGGGTGCCGCGGCACCCTAGAGTGCCATTTGCAATTTGCTAGGATGCTGCAAGCTATTGCACATTATTCACTAGTCCAGAAAAACGGTTGAGTGTTGTAATGTTATTTTAAATTATCAGCTTCAATGTTACTACATACAGTATATCTGTGTTTCTCAACCTACGTGCCGCGAAAGATTTCGGATAAAAATTAGCTAGGGACGTCGAATATTGCGCTTTTTACACGTGAAATATGTAATACTCGGAGCGAAGACCGTTTTTATTTAGAAAGAACTGATTTAGGAAAGGAAATTCACTAGAGATCACATAATTTTGGGGGCGGAAATTAAGGCTCCTAGCTAAAGTGCGCCGTGAACTTCAAAAGATACCAATTTTGTCCCGCAACCAGAGCAACGGTATTTTTAGAATATAACTGATTTTAGGGACAAAAGCTAGACATCTGAGCCCAATTCTGGGTAAAACCTTTTTTTTATTGATCACCTAATTTTGGAAGCAAAATTTAATAAAAATAGTCTAAAGTTGCCGCGATTTTTGAAAAATTTCAAAAATGTGCCGCAATCGGAAAAAGGTTGAGAAATACTGAGTTAGATCTTGCCTTGGATGAAAGGTTTTACTAATTTCAAAACAAGACTAAAGCCAACTTTAAACAAATTCTGTTTGCGCGGCTCCGCGTGTTTATTCATTGCTAATATACTTGCTGCATTTATGTGACAAATATCAAGCAAATACGAAACTGCAATTGTGGTCCATTTTCGAGACTTGGTTTTACTCGAATAGAAAGTAATTTTTGGTCTACAATGTCTGTACCTCCTTTCGTATAATCACATAACTTGTACAAAGTGAATTTAATTTTTTGAAATTTAAAAAATTGGGTGCATTGTTCATAAGATTGCAATATTTCGCTTTCCTGCGGTTTTAGAGTTTACAATAAAAGAATTAAAGTTGATATTTTTTTTAGGTTTGTTCCAAAAAAACTTTTATCAAGTGGTCGGGATTTTATCCGAATTTATTAGAAAATTTTATACGAAAAGAAATCTAAATCTACAGTTACTTCTTTTTCTGCATAAACAACTTCCCTTGGAAAGTGAGATTCAAAGCGTTTTATTGCCTCGTAAAGTGCTTGAGTAAATATTTAGTTCGCTTTTGGCTTTTTTTTTCTTACGTTTTATGAAATAGTCAAAAAACTACTGACCAGGTGTCAACAAACTATTAATAACTCCAAAATTACTTGAGCAATTTTTATAAAAATTGCACCAACTTTTAGATGAATCAAAATCAGGAAAAGTCATAAAATTTGAAAAAATTCGTGCAATTAATTTTTGAGCAGCACACAGCATTTTAACACCGTGGGCAGTTTCAGTTTCAACCCCTTTCCCAGTCTTACTAGGGTTAAATATTTAATGGGTGCAACAAAACTTTTACAAAAAAGTTGATTTTTTTGAAATAGATGTGTGCAAAAACGCGACATTGATATGTTTTCAAGTTTACAAGATTTTGTGGCAAATACCTTTGTTAACACTAAAGGGTTGTTTACTACTATGAGTCAACACTTAAACAGAGGACATAAATTTGCATAATCTTAACACTGGCAAAGTAAATTGTCGTATAACACGCTTCTGGCTTCGATGAAAGGAAAAGTAAAAAAACAAGCAAGGAATTTAATTCAAATGAAAATGACTTATAAAGCGAATCGTTAAAAAGCGTTAAGAAGCGGTAATCTGTAAATAAAACAAACTAAAAATCAAACACTAAGAGAAAACACAAAGTTGCCTTAGCGAACAGTTCGCGTCGGTGCTTGACTCACGGGGAAACGGGAAACACACAATGGGGATCACCAAAAACTGCATTGAGTCTAATCAGACTTTAACTAGCCACCTACAAATACTGCAGCTGGTTGCATCACAGATGAAGAAGTGAAAATCCAAATAAGGTACAACAAATTACACTAAGCCTACTCTGACTTCAATCGGCCGCCAATTGTTGCTGGTCGCCTCACAGGTTGAGAAGTGTGAAAAAACGCAAAGGAGCCGGTCTTAAATAAACACACTGCAGAAAAGCAACTATGTTCTGGGATGATATTAACTAATAATTAAAGTGTAAAACGAAAAGGCGCTGGCAGCGAGTGCACGCGCAAATTATGGTTAGGAAACCAAAAGAAATAAAACAAACCCGTGGATTGGTAATTTCCTCCATTTGTTCTGTCACATTGTAGAACAAAGTGCACACTCAGTCATTGAATGCTTCCACGGAAAATCGCGACAAAAACGCATTACGTCATTAACTGTCGGACATAACACAGAAACATTCAAAGCAATCGTAGAACAGCTTGCTAATAAATTAAGTAAGATAAGTGTGAGCTTTACCGACTATGTGATTATTATTTGGCTATAAAAATATTATGTAATAATAAGAATTACATTATTTTAAAACAGAAAGTAAACTATAGCTTCGTGAAATTAAAATTATTGCGAATGAAGTGTGACAATAATCTTAACACTGGTAAAAAACTAAGGGTTCGAAATTTAATACAAAAGCAACTTTTTTGGTTAGAAAGAAAAAATTGTAGTTAACGTTTCAAAACTAAATGGAATCGTCCGAAATTAAAAGTTACGTGATCGAAATATAGTTGAAAACTTTAAAAAAAATTCATTATTTCGATTTGAACTCTCATTCTTTCGCCATGATAGAAACGATCACGTGATGACTAGCACGGGCGCAAAATCGAGAAAAAGAGCTACTCACTTAGTTGATTAGGTACTCACAACGAATGTAAAATACGAAAATCTTTCTGAATGTATACAAGGAAACCGAAAATTCATTAGGTGAACCGATTGCCGTAAACAGAAGATAAACTTTCTTTTTAGTCTTCAATTAACTTTTCCGGTCATGCATATGGGTACCTATTCGAAATACACTTGAAGACGAAAAAAAGGTTGTCACTCTGATCTTACCACCTATTTTTTTTTTTGTTTCCAGTTATATTTTGAACAGTTAGGCAAATGCTTGACCTGGATAGTTAGTTGAAGATTAAATAAGAAAGTTCATCTCCTATTTACGGCAATCCGTTCACTTAATGAATTTTCGTTTTCTATATATTCAGAAAGATTTTCATATTTTACATTTATTGTAAGTACCTTAAATTTTACTATGCATTGTGCAAATAGCATCTCTATATTATTATAAAAAATGTATGTTGTTCTAATTTTCACCAGCACAAATGAAGTTGAGTGCATTCCATGTAATTGGCTTATTTCTGATTCTCAAGCTTACTGGCCGAATTCGGATAGTTATGACATTGCACATGCCATAAAAACAAAAGCAAGTCCTGATCTTAGGACTTCGTAATCATATACAATACGGTGTTTACCAAACAGCAATTGTCACAAGTGAAAAATAGTTAGTCAAATAATCACTTTTATAATCACTAATTAAAAATTATCTTAGATACTTTCAAAGAAGCAGATTAAAAGGCAAAATTAGCCCTGGAGGATTTAGACCTTGCATCAAAAGACGATTGAACAATTACTGAAAGGTAATCTTAAGGATTATTAAGTTGTAAATTGACTAAATAAATTAGACACCGTGCGCTAATAGACCTGCATGCAAATCAGTGGTTCTCAAACTTTTCGTTGCGACGCCTTTGGAAAAGTTTGCTGGGCATGCGACGCATCAGTGAAAACTGTCACAGACTTTGTTTGGGAATCCTAAAGGACCAGTTGAACTAGGTAACCCGAATACCTGCGCTGAAACAAAGCTGTATCTAAATTTTATTTTATTCCGGCTCAAGAAGTAGCCTGCTATGAGCCTGAAGCTTTTGTACAGTTGATTTGATCCAAGCTCGGATTGATTTGTTGAAGACTCTTCTTCACAAACAAACAGAGACCACTGTCTTTAACAAGAACAAATGTAATACAAAATTCCAACTCGCAATCGACGAAAATTCTTTTCCACGCTCTGCCACTGCAAAGCGAAATCGGCGCTACAACTTAATTCGGTCAACACAATTAGTTCTCCCTCCGTAGAACAAAACTCCAAAACACTGGCGCAAAGTAAATTCAACGCTCGTCAACCGATACAAAATCTAACGAGCCTTCTGCCCACTCTGCGCCCAAACCAATTACTTTTACTCTAGTCGCCCCTCGAGTAGTCTCAAATTGTCTCTCTCCTTTCGTCTCTTTCTTCGTCTCTCTTTCAATCGAGCGAGCGTACATATATATAGACAAAAGGTCACATAACGATAAGTTACTCGTATAAGTTAGATCATTCTCCAACTCTCCAGTGAGAGCGCTTTTGCTAGAACCAAATGGTATATACGCGAACATTCGACTATAGTGGCGCTGGACAAAAACATATTACGTCATTACTGTCGGGCGAAAAGAGAAAAAGGACAAGAAAATACATCAAACGAATTGTAGATATTCCATTGCATAATACGAAAGTAGTGCTTCATCCGCGACGCAATTATTATTTCATAATAAAACTTTGAATTACTTTTAACGGGAATAAACTACATCGTCATAATTAAAATTATTATGAATGAAGTGTGATAAAAACATAATTGAAAATAAGATAATAAAGACGCTCATACTGTAATCAAAGTTCACGAAACAAATAGGCATATTATTTAATGCGATGTGTGGGTTGTTTATTTTTTCAAAATTCTTCGAATCTTGGGAAAATTTTCGAAACTGCTACCCACATTTCTCTTTCAACTTTAGTCGTAATCTACATTTGCTTTTAATGACGGCCATAGCAGAAAATCCTGCTTGGCATAGATAGGACCTATCAAATGGGATGACCATTCGTAATGCGTTTTTGTTAAAACTGGATATTCGTCAATCAAAGAAATCCAAAAATTTGTCGAATTTACTAAATTAAACTTTCTTTTCAAAAAATAATCACAGGTACGATGAAGATAATTTTTTTTTTCTTGTTCAGTAAAGGGCGACGGGTAGGTTGGGCGAAAGTATCGCGAATCCATTCATAGCTGAATAAATTTTCCGGAAAGTACTTTTTGAATTTAAACTTAAGATTCGATAGATGTTGCAAGAATACGCTTCGTAAATTTGAAGGGAGCATCATACGTACTTTTCCTTTCCAGCAAACTAGACAGGCAAGTAAAATACTGAGAACTTCTAGACAGGTTTTCTATATCTTTCTTCTACAAAGTCAGCTTTTTAATGAATGCTGCAATTTTATCTGAAACGTCAAGCATGTTTTTTTCGGCCCTTGCATAGAAATATTCAGTTTATTCATTCTGTTCTTCTAAGACCAAAATGCTTGAGCTCAGATAGTAAAATGTTATGGTTTATAGTGTCAAAGGCTTTTGAAAAGTCAAGAAATATACCAAGGATAGATTGTTTGGATGCAAATGATCGAGTAATTTTATTCAACAGCACTAAAACTGGATGTAATGTAGAATAATTTTTTTCTAAAACCAAACTGTTCATCGTAAAAAAACTATGTTGGTTCAACCCTTAGATGCAGGAATGGGTCTCGGAGGCCCGGCAAAATTTTTTAAAATTTATGTTGGTCCTATTTAACATATAGCTCAAGCGTTTCAGGTACTCTTCTACAATTTATTCTAGATTGCTTTCGTGGATTTATGCAAAAAAAAAAACCTTTCCTGTTGGGAGGGGCACCCATTTCATTAGACTATGCTGAATTTTTGGGTACCAGTTTTGCTTGGACTTTCAGTTTTGTGCTTTGCCTCAACCGCTTTAGGATATTATGCTACTTTTATTATTTTTTTCAAAATCTGATTTTTACACAAAATCTTTACTCCCGCTTGTCGCCATTTTTACTTAGATCTGCACGTGGTTTTGTGTTATAGGATCGTACACGAGCGATCCTATAGTCCCTCAACGGCAACCAACAAAACAAGCCGCTAATAAAAGTTGTTTGTAAATGTAGCTATAAAAGTTGGACTCAAGTCACATTGTTAGTAAGCTTTGCTTGTTAGTATTGCAGTTTGTTTCTAGTGAAAATGGCCAAGCGAAAAGGTGATAAACTAACGCTTGACAAAGCAGAAAATATGATTACAAAGAGTGTTTTGAGCCTAGATGAAAAATCAGAATGTTTAAAGGATGAAGCTTTTGAGCCAATCGCTAGCGACTTACCTTCATCGTCGGGGTGTTCAGGGGAATCCAGCGATGACAGTTCCGATAAAGACAATGAACCACACCCAGAAACTGCTAACTGGACTGGTTGCAATGGAACATATTGGAGATCGGATAACCCTTTTCCAAGTAGGACCCCGAGTCATAATACAAAAGTGTTCATAAAGTCCTGATACAATTTTAAAATTTTTTTATGAAGTCAATTCTTAAAATATCTTAACCAGGTTTGTTTTATTTTAATCAGTGCTACTTAAAGTTTTTTTTACCTCATTTAATACATTTCTATATGGGCACTTTTAGTTACGCGAAGCACATCAAGACGGTACTCGATTTCCTGCCATGTTCGTTGAAGTGTAGCCTCGTCAAAGGTGGCAATAGTATTAAAAATTCTTTGCTTCAAGTCAGTTATGTCCCGCACCGCACTATCTTGCTGGAATGTGAAAGTTGGTTGAGAATTTAATCAGTTGTGGTGCCACCTATTCAGTTAGAAGGTCCAAGTAAACATCTGCAGTAATTGTTGTCTCGTGGAAGAAAAATGGACCAATTACTCGATTGCACATGATTCCACACCACACATTCACTTTTGGACTATCCTTTTCAAGCTCCCTAATTTCATGGGGGTCTTCTGATCCCCAAATCCTTACATTGTGTTTTTTTAGTTTACCAAAAACATGAAACGTTGCCTCGTCACTAAAACAAATTCGCTTGAGAAATTCTTCATCTTCAAAAATTCGTTGAAGCATGTTATCTGCAAACTCTTTTCGTTTTGGCTTGTCATTTGGCTGAAGTCTTTGTAACATATTCACTTTTTAAGCGAACAATCGTAGCCTTTTGTGTAGAACCTTGTGCAATGTTGTAGGTGGTAATTCCAATTCTCAGGCAGCAGTACGGATGGACTTTATAGGAGAACGACTAAACGCTTATCTTGAACGCTCGATGTTTTCCGCAGATGTTCTTGGTCGCCCACTTCTCACTGCTTCCAACACTGACCCTGTCTCCATAAATTTCTTGTGCCATCGACGAATTGAAGAAGGTGATGGTGGATATTTTCCATTCTTAGTCCTGTACCTTTGCTGAGTCTGAACGTAGGATGAACCAGGATACACATTATGCCTTCTCGTGAGGAGTAACCATTTAATAAGGGTTTATTTAACACATTCATAAAACACATAAAAATTATATCTGAAACACAAAATTTTATTTTAAGACAACAAGGTGAAGAAGTAAAGAGAAACGTAGGAAGTAGCATCGTAGATAAACTGTGCTTTCCTTTACAGCATAGTGGTCGCAACGTAACTGCAGACAACTTGTTCACTAGTGTGCAATTGGCTGAATTTCTGCAGGACAAAAACCTAACATTAGTTGGGACCCTTCAAAAAATAAACCTGATATATCCCCGATCATGAAAGCAAGTAAAAGTTGCGAACGATACAGCACTAAGTTCGGCTTCAAGGGAAACACCACAATGGTAAGCTATGTACCAAACAAAGGAAAGGTGGTTTTAATGCTGAGTACTATGCATCACAAAAAAGCTATTGATGAAGGCTGTTCAAAGAAAAAACCAGAGGTAATACAATATTACAATGGTGCCAAAGCAGGGGTGGACACCTTCGACCAACTGATTCGCACATATAGTTGCAAGTGGCAGACAAAGAGATGGCCAGTAGTGATATGGTACAATTTGCTGGATGTTACTCTACTAAATGCATTTGTTGTCTTTTCAACACAAAAAGCAGAATTTGAAGTAGGAAAGACCCACAGGCGAAGATTATTTCTGCAAAATCTCGCTGAGGAATTTGTAATTCCACAAATGAGAAGGCAACTGAAAGTGACTACAAACCTATGGTCAACTGTACTTGTGGCAATGGAACGATGCGGGGTCAGAAAAGAAGAAAATGTAGGGACTGTTTTAGAGACACCTGTAACCAAACAAAAACGCTGCTACTATTTCCCTTCGAAAAAAGATCGTAAAAGTGCTATGGTATGCAAGAAATGTAACAAAAACCTGTGTAAGGAACATAATTAGTCATTTGTAACAATTGTTTGTAAAATGCTGAGTCATTTGTTCACTTGTGCTTTTAATATTAGTGCGTGCTTGTCTCTAGAGTGAATTTTGAATCAGATTTTTATTCTGATTTTGTACATAAAGTTATGCACCAGAACCTAAATACATAAAATACACTTCTACAATACGGTACTTTGTATGTAAATGCTCCATTATATACCAACAAACACAACCTCGAATGAAAACATACTACTTTAAAACAGGTGGGCCTCGGAGGCTCGATTTCTGCATTGATTTAGGTTTAAAGGTTCCTGCATTTAAGGGTTAAAAAAATATTTAGTCTCTTATACATAGTTATTTCAAAGATTTTTGGAAAGTTGAATAATAAACTAATGAGTCTAAGGTTATTAACACTAGAAGGACGGGACGCGTCAATTGACGCATTTTTCAACTTTGCGCGTCTATAACTTTTAAACCGTACGGATTACAACACTCATATCCCCTGACTTTTTCTAATTTGGCCAAGCCCACATGCCTTGAAGTTTTCATGTTTCTACTTTATTAATGAAGCGAAATTGAGTGGCAACTACCTAGAAGGACGGCGTGCGTCAATTGACGCAGCACTGTTTTATTATTGAAAACGTATGATAAAATGCATCGCCGCTTTTTACAGATTATATCGAACGAAAGATTGGAAAACAAAAAATAAATAGCTGCTGTCTGCATTCAGAAGCGTGAGAAAATTCACATCTTTTTGTTTCAAAAAGCAGTGGGAGATACTTACTGTAACTTCAATGTAACTTACCGTTACTGCAGTACAGAGCAAAAGTTTTGTAACACGCATATTATCAGATAAGTTTAGTAGTTTATCTAGAGTGTTTTACTCTACTTTTTATAATGTATTTATTTTTAGAAATTACTGTACTTTCTAAAAGTCTAAACTGCTAAAAATGTGTAGACAGAGAATTGCAGCAAGTCGTGCTTTAAAAATTTTGCAAAATCTTCCCTCAGACTGCTCTGATAACGGTGGCTCTGACAGTAAAATCGACCCAGTTGTAAATGCAGCATTGGCTAGTGTACCAGCGGTAGAATCTGACGAGTCAGATAGCGACAATGAAGCTGATGACCAAGTTACATATTCTGTCGTGCAAGGTAGACCAGGTCTGTTGAAAATATGAGGTAGAGATGAGTCAAAGTGGCGAAAGATTGCAGTGTCATCTGCTGCTCAGGGCCGCTTGGAATCTCACAATATCCTGCGATTTCAATCTGGACCTACATCATATTCCACAAATCGGGTTGATACTGACAGCCCGGTCTCAGCGTTTCAAATACTATTTGACGAACCAATGTTGAGAAACATAAAAAAATGCACAGTTGAAGAAGGAGGAAGGCGAACTGGAGATCAGACTTGGGATGTGTCCTTGCATGAATTAGATAAAATGTATTGGGTTAGTGGTTGCTCGTGGCGTGATTGGAGGACGAAGCTTTCCTCTGAAGAGCTTTTGGGGAAAGTTGTGGGGTTGTCAAATGTTTTCGCAAACCATGCCAAGAGATAGATTTGTTGAAATTATGAGATTTCTTCGTTTTGACCTAAAAATGGAAAGACGTAGAAATCTTTTGCAGAATAAATTTGCTCTCGTTTTACAACATTGGAACAGCTTCATAGCAACTGCCAAAAAGCATTCATTCCACAATGGAACATCACAATGAATGAGCAGCTGTTGCTATGTAAGGCACGATGCAAATTCATCCAGTATATGGCCAATAAGCCTGACAAATTTGGCCTAAAGTTTTTACTTGCAGTCGATGTAGAAAACAAATACTTATTTAACGCCTTTCCTTAGGTAGGAAAAGGCGATACAAGAAGCAGTGACATGTCTGTGCCCACAGATGTTGTGCTGAAACTCATGGCTCCGCTTTTTCAACAGGGTTACAATGTCACGTGTGACAATTATTTTACCTCACTTGGTCTTGCTTTAAAACTAGCTGAGAAAAAGTGAAGTCTTGTTGGGACATTACGCCAGAATAGAAGAGAAGTCCCGGAGGAATACAAAAAGAAAAAGGAATTGGATGAAACCGAAGTGTTTAGGTATGACGGCCAAACGGCAATCACACTCACATCCTACCAGTGTAAAGCAACAAAAAACGTGGCAGTTTTGAGCAGCCTGCACCCGGATATCCTTGTTTCAAGCCACGAAAACCCAAAAAAGAAACCTGATTCAGTATTGTACTACAATAAAACAAAAGTGGGAGTGGACATTTATGACCGAATGACAAGACTTTACTCGGTAAAAGCAGCAAGTAGGCGTTGGCCTGTGCATGTATTCTACAATATAGTTGACATGGCTCTTTCAACAGTTGGATTCTTTACAAGCAGATCTGCCAAAGCAGTATCAGCCGTAGAGAATTCATGCAAAGGGTAGTAGAAGAAAAAATGACTGGAAATGCGCCAACTGTGTCTCGTAAACGGTGTGCTAAAGAAGTTTGTAGTCCCAATGACACAAACGCTAGTTCTATTGTGAAACGCCGCGTTACCTGCTCCACTTCAATGTGCAGAAATTGGACCACCGACATGTGCCAAGAATGTAACAAACCAGTGTGTGGGAGATGTGCCACCAGAAAGTGCAAATTGTGTGCATAAATACTGTCATGCATTTAAGCAAAAATGACTTAGCCTTCACTGGTTATCAAAATCGAACCCTTATTTTTTGAGAGCAATTGTATTAATTCAATAAAACATCAAAACTATCTTTTGTTTGAAAAGATTTTTTGGAGTTGGGGAGCGTTTTATGTGCGAAATACGTTATTGTTGCATCTTTCTAAAATTTCTGGGTAGGTGAAAATTGCCGTCCTTCTAGTGTTAAATTCACAAGGATCACCTTTTTTAAAAAAAGAAAAGATTTTGGAAACTTTCAAACAGTCAATAAATTCTCCTTTGCTGATAGAAAGACTGAAAATATAACTAAATGCTAATAATATGTTATCTGGAGAACGTTTTAAGATATTTTAAGCAACTTGATCAAATCCAGCACTAAATTAGCCTACATTTTCATTCTTTTTAAAATATTAGATAATTTTAAAGGAGATGTGGGCCAGATAAATATAGAGTTTGAGGTTGCTGAAGAAAGAAAATCAGAAGAATGAGCATTACATGGAGAGTCAACCAAGCTTTTGATACATTAGAAAAATGATTATTGAAGTGGTTAAATATTAGAAGTGGGTCACGTTTGTTATTATCATTTACAGCAGCGGTTCTCAACCAGGGGTCCGTGAAGCATTTTCAAGGGGTCCGTGAAAACCTTTAGATTTGCAGTACATGGATTGATACAAAATAAATTTTAAAAAGCAAACGTGCTGTTTGTTATCGCTCTTTTAAATATGCCAAACGTTTTGATAAATTGCGATATTGTAAACTTGAGATTGTGACGTGACAAAACAAAAACGTGTGGCATTTTGTTCTTTAGCCCATTGTGATGACAAAAACGAAATTGTAGTTTATGGTAAATGCAGCAAGCTATGTTAGTTACTTGAAAGGACAAGTACTTAGTTTCTCATTTGATGATTTCTTTGAGTAACGTGTAGAAAGGAAGTAGTGCTCGTATTGCTTTGATAACTTTACCAATATGGCTAAACTAAGAAAGTACTCAGAAAGTTATCTTAAAATGGGCTTTACATCAGTGATAGATAACGGCAATGAGAAACCGCAGTGCGTTTTATGTTATGCTGTCCTTAGTAATGAAGCAATAAAGCCGTCAAAGCTGAAGCGTCACTTGCTGAAGAAACATCCAGAGTACGTGGGGAAAAACTTATCATACTTCAAAACACGAAAAATGTCTTTAAAACGACAAAAGCTGGATAGCAGTGGATATTTTCACCAGCAAAGTAGTGCATGCGTCGAGGCTTCTTTTGAAGTGGCTTTGCAAATTGCCAAACAAAAAAAGCTCCACACGATAAGAGAAACGCTTATAAAACCTTGTGCCTTAAGTATGGTCAAGTTGATTTTAGGGGAAACAAGCGCTCAAAAAATTCAACAAGTGTCGTTATCTAATGACACAATTAAAAGGCGAATTTCACAGATGTCAGCAAACGTGAAAGAGCAAGTCATAAATGAAATCAAAGCTTCTCCTATGTTTTCTCTCCAATTGGACGAATCAACTGATGTCGCATCATGCTCGCAGCTTTTAGTTTTTGTACGATACGTACATACGGAAGACGTAAAGGAAGAATTTTTGTATTGCAAAGTTTTGGACAGCACAACCACGGCTCAAGATGTTATGGACAGCATCTCGACGTTTTTTGAGACGGAGGGTTTGCAGTGGGAAAAGCTTTGTGGCGTATGCACTGATGGCGCGCCGGCGATGCTTGGAGCCAAATCTGGTTTCCAGACAAAAGTAAAACTTAAGTCTCCTCAAGTCAGAGGAGTGCATTGCATGATACATCGCTACGCGCTCGCTTGCAAGACTCTTCCGAGTTTCTTAAAGGACGTGCTGAATTCTGTGATAAAAATAGTCAATTATATCAAGAAGAGTGCTGTCACCTCTTGTCTGTTCAGACAGTTATGCAAAGAAATGAACGCCACCCACAAGACTCTTTTGTATTATACAGCAGTACGCTGGCTTTCTAAAGGTAATGTTATTGGCCGTTTTTTTGAGCTAAGATCTGAAATCAAGCAGTTTTTGGAAATAGAAAAGAAGGCAACCTTCCTTAAATTCTTCAGCGACGAATCGTGGTTACGCGGCCTGGCATATTTAGCTGATATTTTTGAACAGCTAAATAAGATTAATCTGAGACTTCAGGGGCCTAACACAAACATGTTGCAATTTAAAGATGTTTTGTGTGGTCTTGTTGAAAAGATACAAAATTGAAACCGAAAAGTCAATAAAGGGAACTTTGCTATGTTTGAAAACCTTTCAAGATTTGAACCTTCTGGCATCAGTGCACAAACCCAATTGGATATTAGTGAACATTTACAATCGCTTGAAAGAGAATTTCGGAAGTATTTTCCAGATTTGGCTGAAGGGGTTGAAACCTTCCCGAGAAATCCTTTTTTTGTCTAAGTTAAATATAGAAACTGTTCCAGATGAAGTACAAGACGAACTCCTGGATTTAAGAAATGATTCAGCGGGCCGTGAAATATTCAAGGAAAAATCACTCTCTGAATTCAGGTGCACCATGTTTCGAACGTAACCAATTATATCTATGGCAGCATTACGCGTGATTGTTCCATTCGCATCCACTTATTTGTAGGAATCAGGATTTTCTACTCTCGTTCACATCAAATCAAAAGCACGTAATCAACTGAACGTCGAAGATGATATGCGATTAGCAATTTCCAAAACACAGCCATGTATTGCAATGCTTGCTGCTGAGATGCAACAGCAAATATCTCAATAAGTGTTTTTCTTTGAAATAAATAGATGTGTTGTGTTCATTTCATGTTATTTCGGTAATTTTCAACGTAGGAAAACAGCTACATAGGACGATATACACTTGTAGTTTGCGAGCTTTATGCGACGCGTTGCAAATGTGCTTTACAGTGAAAATAACGAAATTTCATTGAAAGTTTATAGTTAGGGGTCTGCAACTGCTCAAACAGTACCGAAAAGGGTCCGCCATGAGAAAAAGGTTGAGAACCACTAATTTACAGTGAGGCATTTGGAGTTTAAATTTTTCTGTTTACCTAACAATGTGTTAAACAATTGTTAGGTCCGCTTAATATTATATTCACAACTATTAAATTCATTTAAGTAAAATGCTTTTTTCTTTAAATTTTTTGGTTTTACAAAAGCGTTTTTGGTTTTCTGGAGTTTTTGTTTTAAATGTCCTTTAAATGATTTATCTTTTCTTAACAATAAACTCCTTAATTCTCTATCAAACCATTCTTTATGCTCCTTCATTTTTTTGGCTTTTGCAAAGGAAAAGATTTATCAAAAATTTTAAAGTATTTATCATAAATATTTAATAACAAACAATAGTATCAGATTTATTAAAAGTGTGTAATATATCAAGTAATTTAAGAGATTCTAAAACACAGACCATGTCATTTTTAATAAAAAACGTTGCTAAAAGTGAAAAGATGATTTAAAGTGGCTAAAAATGAGAATTAATTAGGATTAAATTTTTTTGCACAACTTACATTTTGAATAAATGTTGATCAACAGCCGAAGTTTTTAAAGTAAATTTACATGGCGTATAGAGAAATCTTTTTAAAGCCTGCCCGAATATCAAATTTATGCTCTTCAAAGCAGGCCGAAATATTGCATTAAAAGTAGTAAAATTGAGTAAATGTGAATTTATTATTTTTCTGAAACATAATTTTTAGTTTTGTTGAATTGTTTGGGATATTTTGCAAGATTTTTTAAACACAAAAAGTGCTCCGTAATTGAAAATATTGAAAAACACTGGTCTAAATAATGTCGAATTTCGTTTTTTATTTGGTTGTTTTAATTTACTGCACAAAAAGCTTATTTAACCGTTAACAAACTTTCTACTTCATATTTGCTTCTTTGAAATCATAAATTACTCAAACTTTTTTGACATAATTTTTGTTATCAAATTTAGATAAGCGTGAAAATGCCCAAAAGTGAAAGGAAAAAGTTGTAGACAAAATTTGAATATAAACAATGTTGTTAACAAAAAAACTTTGTACCACAAAAGAAATTTAAATTATTTTACCATGTTTTTCTAACTTGCTTCGTTTTGGTCATTAATCTCATTTTTAACAGTCAAAAAACAATACTTATTGCAGTGGTTTCCAAACGTTTTTTAGTGCGACCTATATGTGAGTTTGGTAAGTATTTCGCGACTCAAGCAAGACTTTGAGAGTGTATTTCAGCACGAAAAAAAATTAATTATTAAAGTATCTTCCTTAGTTCTTTCGCGAATCTCAATTCAAAAATTTGCATTCAAATAGTTTGTAAAGAACCACAATAAAAATAAAAAAAAGTTTAGAAAACCAAAAAATAGATTTTCTCCCTTCAAGTTTTTTCTTTTTGTTGCCATGTCAAGAAAAAGGCGTTTGCCATGTTATGCACCATAAATTCGGTGTTATCGTATTGACAGCGTTATTTAATTGTGCTCTCCTGTAAAAACGCGTTAATCGTTCTTGAAATTTCAAAGCCTAGTTTTGGGTTGTTTCGGCGGGACCCTTTTTTTGATCTATATTTTGGAAAACACTGATTTACGGTATACAAAAATTGTTGGAAAAGTTAAATTAGAGTCAAACTTTTGTTGATTTGATTTTGTTTGAATTTATATAGATTTATTAGTTCATTATTTTATTTACTTTCTAATGCAATTTATAAATTGATCAATTTATGATACGTTGCAGTAGTTTGTAAAAGAGCATCATTAAATTAAACATTTAAAGAGAAGTTTTCAAGGAGTTATTTTGAACAACAAAAACAACATGGTGGTTTTGAAACAGAAAATGTTTTTGTTTTGTTTGCATTGCCTACAATTGGGTATTTTCTTTTTTATTTCAGCATAAATCAAAGGTAAGATTGCTTTGTTTCTATGATTTAATCTTATTCTTCTAAATAAATGAATCTCTTAAAATTTCCCGCTTTACCAGTTTGAAAACAAGGCTTTCATTACAATTGTATTTCACGCATGTCAGAGAGTGTAAGAGTTGAGGCATTCCAAAATTCAAATTTTGCCGACATACCTGGCTGAGTTTTTAAAAATGCTTTCAGCTTTGTAAACACGAGATATCTTTCCAAACAACAACCTCAAATTTAAAAAGACATTTTGAAACGAAACATTCAGTTCTTGGTCCACTGATCGTATTGACATCCTATCCGAATGTCAAATGCAAGTCGCGAGCCAGACTCGCTGTAACTAGTAAAAGGTTCAAATTCAACCACAACAACTAATAATGGAAGGAGCTTATGAAAAACTACAGTAGAGAAACAAACATTATTGTCTTCGTTTATTGCTCGTCCTATTTCTTTCGCAAGCCAAAACGCTTAAACAACAAACTATTGATAATTATCCATAAAGATATGCAGCCCTTTTCTATAGTTAAGAATCTTGCTATAGTTAATATTTATATCTATAGCTATACAATTAAAGATCTATAGTTAAAGTTCTATAGTTAAGAGAAAGGATCAGGGCTTTCAAGATTTTATATCAGCAATCAATAAATCGTTTAAGTTAACAAACAGAAAAATGTTTACTTGGTAACTTCTAGTTAAAAACTTTATATGCCCGAAACTACTGTGAATAATCTTGCAGAGAAAGAGAAAGTAAATGAAGCGCCGGAAACAGGGGCAGAAAAAGTTTCAACCATGGCCAATAACCATGCATTAAACATTTTTGACTTTAAATGAAACAAATTATTGAATACACTGCTCTTTTCAAATTTGTCAACCTTGACTTGGCGTCTGGCTTCTTAATTCTGCTCCAGTTGAGCCGATTTAAGCGCTGGTCATTTAATGACGAGACCACTTAAAGCTGGTTTATTTAAAATGCAAACTTACATTTTTCGAAAAACAAAAATGATTGTTTTGGAATTATTGGAAGTGCATTTGATTTCACAAAATATTGCGGTTGCGGCATCAATTGATTTCTGGTTTCGGTCTTGAGCTCTAGGTCTTGAAATTCGCTGGTTTCAATATCCATTTTGGTTTCGAAAAAATTATTCAATCTTGGTCTTGAAGCATTTGGTCTTGACTACATCACTGGTTGGAGCACCTCAGTGTGGTTAAACAGTTATGCAAAGACGTTGAAGATAGGAAAGAGGAAGATGTTAAATACTTTTCAAAGCCTGAAAAGAAACAAACCCGAGGAAAAAAAGATGATTTCGCAAAACACTCGATATAATATTTGTTTTGTGACAATAAAAATTTGTTTCAAACAATGTTGAAAGTGTTTTGTATTTGATTGGCCTTTTACTCATTTACTCATAGGAATAAAACTAAATTTGATTTTTTATATGAAAGGCTTTCTATTTTTAGGACTTTTTAAGTTTACAATATTCACTACCTAAAATTTTTGATTACAGAATACAAATCTTTCAAGTGGATACAAAATCTTTTTCTCAAGGTAATGATTGTGTTGGTATAAACTATTTGTTTTGAAAAAATTATTGTATCAAAACTAAAAAATTAAAAGCTTTCAAAAAGTATCATAAATTCCAGCATTTTTTGCAGAATGCACGTAACTTGGCTGGATATCGTTTACAATCAAACAAAATAAGTTTGATGCTGTTTTGAAACTATTTTATTTTGGATTGCATAAATTTTACGAGTTTTCTTAATGAAACGCTAGATTAATGGCAACAAAAATAAAAAAGATTTTTCTTCATTAAGAAATTTGGCCATGGTTTAGTTATTAATAAGTTTTTTTATTTTCGCGCTTTTCGGAATAAACCACTTTAATTTATTCTGACAAAATTATTCGCATTAAGCGCAAACGTTAATATTTACTCGACAATTCTGAGCCTACTACAGACAAGAGTTTAGGCAAACAAATGTAAAAGTTATACAAAATGTCTAACGAGCACGGATAACCACAGCAAAAATTACAATCAATTGGAGCATAGCTCTTAAGTTAAAACTTTCAAACTAATTTACAATGTCTAATTATATCAAAACTCAATAACAGTTGAAATATTTCTTTTTATTGGAATAACAAATTACCAATACTGAATTGCAAAGTTTTGCAAAACATTTAAAATTATTAAGTAGTTCCCAATCCAATTGTATGTCATATATTACTTAATATATCAAACATTTATTTTCGATTTTTCATAACTAATATACGATCGTATATAAAACTTTTGTTTCATTAACAATCATGAAATTCGATGATATACCAAATAATAAATTTTTTTTTTTACCACGGAACCGTTGTAATTACTGCTTTTCGTTTAAAGTTCTTTCAACAACAAAACCGCAAAAGCAACCGATGACAACTATTTCCCAAAAAAAGTAAGTGCTAATTTTGAATTTATATGCTTTGTACAAACAACACAAGAAACTTTTAAGAAGTGAATGTTTTAATTAATGTAAAAACAATTGAAGTTTTTGGCCAAAAATTATGTACGCTTTACAGCTTGTTTATCTCCATTATGTGTTGGAGCACCTCAGCATGGTTTAACTATTTTACAAAGTTGTAGAAAATAGAGAAAAAATAAATTGTTGTATTTCTTTGTAAAACCTGAAAAAGAAAATAAAAAAAAAACAAAAAAAAAACGATTTCACAAAACTTTCAATAACATTTTTTTAAAGAAAAGTTTATTTTAGATTTAGATTTATAAAAACTTTCAAGCAATTGCCCCGAGCTGCTTATTATGCAGATGTCAAGATATTGCTGTTTAGTTGAAATATTGTATTTATTTTTCTAGTCCTTGTGCCGATATATAAACAAAATTTAGAGCTGCTTGATAAGACGGCCAGGCATAGAAAAGTGCCCAAATGTATTATTTCCACAACCCTACAGAGTGATGCGATTAGGTTTTGAACAGCAATCGTGTCAATTAATACCGCGTTTGCCATCAAATACCATCAAATGTTATCAAATGGCGGTTCTATTTACTCGATCACCCTGCCAATATGTAGAATTTAGTACGTTTTGAGTTGTTTAAGAGAATTAAACGTTAATTCTGCTGTGGTGGTTGTTGCAGTCAGAGTATTAATTAAATAAGAAGCTTTGCTGATACTATTAAAAAAATTGATCTTTTGCAGCAATAAGAATATTTTTTAAATCAGATTTTGTTTATTAATCTTAACTTTTGCTGCTAAAGCGCAAACCAACGTTGAACTTCAGCATTAAGACATTCACGATTCGCCACCTTTTTTTTGTTTTATTTTTTAGTTTCAACAAAATATTGTGGAACTATTTGCTGCAGTTGCTGTTTGCAGATATTGCAGAGTATACTTGAAATTGCAATTGCCTAAAATATATATTAACTTTTTGCAATCTTTCACTGAGATTTACAGTGTGAAATATATCCAAATTGCAAACTATCAATGCAATAACAAGGAGTACCATAGATTAATGTTGAATTGCCGATTACAGAACTGTTCCATATCTATGGTAAGAAATGCTAAAGCAACTGCAATCATTTCTCTGAACATTATTACAGCATCATATAATTCAACTGATCCTGCAAGATATAATCGAACTAAACGGTGTTTTTGTTGTTTCATTTAAATAGGTTCGATTTAACATTTCTTTCAGTTTTTTAGTTTTAATAGATGACTATGTGATTAAAGTCGATCTTTGATTGAAATTGAAAGTGTGTTGCAAATGAACGAAAAATCGCATGATTTTGACAAAATAAAGTTTAATTTTTGGCTAAAGCAAAGCACTAGATATACAAAAAGCTTTTTACTTTGAATTTCATTTAACTCATTATGGTAGAAGTGCCATCGTAGCCTTGATCTTTTCTTTTTTGGAATGAAAAGACACAACTTTTTTAATTTCTATTCACTTTAATCAATTATCCATTTATCCACTTTAATCAATTGCGTGAATGAAGCTTAGAAACTCTTCAGCTATTGCATTGTATAATTTGATAGATCGTACAGGTCGACGCAAAACCGAACGTGTTTTTGTTTACTAGCAGAAGGGCAATATTAGAAACCTGATTTGATTTAATAACTTGTTGAGCTGGTTAGATCAACTCCACAGTAATAATCTACAGTCCAAAAACTTGTGTCCACAGTGTGGTCCTCTGTTGGTCGTTTTTATTAACAGGTCGAAATTTTAGTTACTTCTCTAAAAACAAACCGAAAAGCAAATAAAAATTTTCAATCGGTTAGCAAAGCAAATTGGAAAAATTCGAAAAGTCGGTTGGCGGTACAAAACTTTAATATAGATTTAAAAAGCGTTTTCATTCTTTAAAGACTTTTCATCTGACATTTATAGGGAGGAATCGTCAGAATGAACTAAGGGCGAATCGATTGTGCTTATATAGGAAATTACAACCAATCAGATTCTTTCTCCTTTCCTATATAAACACAATCGGATCGCATTTAGTTCATTCTGACGATTCCTCCCAATAAGAGTTAGATGAAAAGTCTTCGAGAAATGAAAACCTCTTTTAAAGTAATATTGGGAAAATTGTTTGATAATTATCCTACGTTTAACGCCTCGGACGCTTTCCTGCCAGTTAGGAGAATGAGTGATCATGATAATAATAATAACAATGATATTGTGGATTAAATCATAACTTGTTAACCCTTCCTTTTAAATCCATCCTTGGTCAAAAGAATAAAACCTAAATATAAATTTTTTTTATTTGACAAGCTTTCTATTTCAAAGAATGTTTCAAGTTTACTATAATCACTATTTAAAAGTTTTGATTGCAGGAAAAAGATCGTTCATGTGGATACCCAACATTTTTCTCACGGTAATGATGTAATGATTATGTTCCTATAATTTAGTGGTTCTCAAACTTTCTGGGACATGGACCTAATTCTAGTAAAAAATATTCTATAGAACCCTTAATTTACAGTAGTACTCACTTTTATCTATAATTAAAGTAAAGATTTTTTTAAAGCTTCACTTTCATGCAATTAGCTTTTTTTTTTAGATATCAGGGAAAACAAGTGAAGATTGCAAAAATGAGGTTTTTACTTAGATAATTCTATAGTTTTTAGGCACTGTTGCTTTATTGGTGCAGTATATCCCAGCAGTTATTTATCGATCCCCTGGCGATTTATTAAAATTCATTCAAAACCTCAGTAGTTTTAATTTAGCACTTAGAGAACCACGGTTATAAGTTATTTTTTTATTTATACTTTTCAAAATATTACATTATCAAATTTGACAAAATTTAAGCTTTTAACGGCTTGCATAGCGCCTCCGACGCTTTCCTGCAAGTCTGGCGAATTAATATAGAGATGAAAAAAATTCGAATTCATTTCAGATGATCCAGCTTCTCCACTTCAAAACCATCTTGATTTTTGTTTTTCGTTAAAAGACACTTCAACAAAACAAACGGATCAAAAATTACCGAACTCAACGTGTTTTCATAATTTAACAAAGTACGTATTATTTTTGATTTAAAAGTGTTTTGAACAATAATAGAAAAAAATTTGATAAAATTTTTATTAGATTGAATCTTAGTTATTGTGAGAAATAATGATAACTTCGGACGTTAAAATAAATCTTCATTTATTCTTGTTTTTCTGATATAATAAAAACAAGGTTCCAAACGTTGTTTCATAAAGAGAAATATAGTAAATAAAAGCTTTTTCTAAAAATAGTAAAAACTGCTAATAATAAACATTATTCACTCGAAATTATATATAGCCTAATTCACTCTAAAAATAATTCACTCTAAAATTAATCTGAATTAAAGTAAAAATAGTTAAATTAGTTCGATGCAATATAGCATATAACCAAAATATATATGTAGTCTGCAGCAGTGGTGGTTTCGTCAATAGGGCTGCCGAACTGCAGCACCGCCAAATATATATGAAGCAGTTTGAAATATTATCAGTAACGCTTAAAAAATTAATAATTATAATAATTTAAATTTTCTCTCTTTTTTTATTTAAATTTAATGCCACAAAATTTAATCCAACAAAGTTTTTAAAATTGACAAGAGGTTATCAAACTCGTTTCAAAAAAAGCTACGTACGTAGTGTATAACAGTAATTTAGTGAAGGGGACATAATTTAGAAACATAGTACTTTTTTTGTTGAAAGAGCCCTCTCAACAGACTTGACAAAATTGGAGAATAATTTTCTTTCCAGAAAACTTGGTAAAGACCAAAAAATGTTTTCATTTTAGTTTAAAGGTGTACTATAAATTTTTTTTAGAGCAATGTAAAAGCCGGAAAAAATGAAAAAAGTTTTTATTTGCCACAGGGACGTTTCATCTTTTTTAATAAAGCAAATATATTTTCGAGCTAAGTAAATAAAACGCCACGACCATAATTTAGAAACTGTGTATTTTTCAATACCAAGAGTATATGTTGTTAATGTTTAGATCACTTGAAGAAAAAAATAAAAAAGATTTGCAAAAACTAGAAGAAATGGTGCAAAGTACAATTCATCGCTTACAAGTAAGTAGATTCATGAAAAATTTCTTTTTATCTTTTGAACAGTTTTACGCTATAATTATAAAAATCTTTTACTTCGAATTTTTTGCCCATTTCGACAAAAATCAATTTTTTTAAGGCATTTTGTTGAATAAACAAACTCTCATTTTATTTTTACAGAAAAAGTTTTTAAAATTATTTATATTTTATTAAGATACTGACATTGTTGTTGCTGATGTAAATTACTATATATCTCAAGCATTGTCTGTGACTCTTGTAGATTTGTGAAAAAAAGAGTATCGCTAGAACTGAAGGCATTTACCAGTACCGTATATAGTTTATTACATATGCTATGGTGTATATTAATGCCTTTGCTAATGTAATTAGATCTATGATTAATTTTAATTTGTTTGTTGTTTAAGAGCATGACATACAAAAAATATTCAATGAATTATCATTTAGACCGTTATGCTGGTAAATTATATCAATTCTAACACACGTTTGTCCCGCACATAAAAAAATATTTATTTGGGTGCGACTGAAAAATATATTTCGTTCAACGTCTAGGTGCTGAAAAGATGAAAAACATGGTTGTCGGGAAAATGTTAGTTTAGCAACGATTTATCTAGCTACTCCAATTGTTTTTAAAATTAACATTTATAAAATTATACTTGGTATATTAACATTTACAAGCAATTTTTATGAGTAAGAAATTCAGAAATTTACATACTATCTTAGTTCAGTTGTAAGGATCCAAGCAGGTCTTGCTCTTTGAAAAAAATGTTAAAATGTTAAAAAAAACAATCATTAACAAGTGCTCAAAAGAGTAAATGCTTTTTAAAAAATCAAATATAAACAATCACCATTTTGTCTCGAGTGACTCAAAGACGCAATTAAAGCCATTTATTGATTTTTCACAATACAAGAAATAAATTGAGCAATCTCGACTATCCGCTTCTGTTTATGAATTGCGGGCAGCTAAGCTGTTTGATGATAGTGTTTTACGTCTTTTCGTTGCTTTTTCACTAGGGAAATCATTGCTTCGCTATGAATAATTAAAGAGCTTTTTGTTGCTGAAGAAATTCTTTTTTTGCCGAATATGCATTAAGAACGTAAATAGAGTTTTTGTAATCAATTTGAAGTAAGACAATGACGAAGAAATTTTGAAACAAAAAGTCACTTGCTAAGCGAAACTTAGATTTTAGAAAATTTGTAAGTTACTTTGAAAAGCTTGGTGCACTAACTAGAGATACGCAAAACGCAAACCGATGCAGAAACACAAAATTTCCAATTTTGAAGATTCATCCCGGAGTAGCCTACTGTTTAGAATTGCTTTTGTTTTCTTTTTTTTTTTTGAAAATCTGTTATACAAAAAAGAGGCCCGTAAAAGTGGATTACAGATCAACTATTTACGTGTATAGTTATTTAAAAGTAATCGCATTATAACATAATCTGTGATGATTTAAGCAGTGGTGTACGGCATTAGCTTCGATACGATTACTCTGCTTTGTTTCCTTCGCCTCGCCAAACGTACCGCGAGCATGCTAGTAGGTTGCCAGTATTGCCTATTAAAGCTAGAGATAGTCGTTTGTATTTTTTTGAAGAACCTCTGCTTTAAGACTCGAAGACTTATCATGGATTTAAGTGGATCTACTCACATAGAAGTTTTGCATTAAAGTTTTCCTTCTTCCAGACTGTTTGCCTGCCGTAGCTAACGTTTACTGCTTTTCCGTATTCATAGCGGGCCGTCTTGTAAGGTTCAACTAAATTTTATTTGGACTCTTGATCACCATTCACTTCCATGGCATAGTTAAATCCTAACAAAAAATTTATTCTTTATAGCTAGTGCCGCAATAGAAATCATTGAGCCGCGCCGACTTTTCTACCAGAATAAGGTTATATGTTTTGAAAAAACGTATAATGTACAGTTCATTGTTATAATATTTATACTCACACTAAACCAATTGTATAGTGATGTGCGTTTTAAAAAATAAATTTAAAACAGTCGTATAAACATTCCATTGACTATAAAAAGAAAAGCGGTTCACATAAATTATACAGACAAAAAAAATTTTAGATTGAATGAGAATTTGTGTCAATAAAAACTTTATAAAACCGGGTGCAATAAATGACACAACCCTCGAACAAACAAGCATTAACTTACGTTGATAACATGAACCGTTTGATTAAAACTTCTTGAGTTCAATTACTGTAGCAGACAACCAAATTTTTTCTCATCACCTTACTGTATTAATTAATTTTCGAAGAATGTTTATGAACAGTTTTACTTTTATTGTGTTTGTAATTTTTTCTATTGATATAGGTTTCTTAGATATTTTCATGAAGCTTAATTTTAGTGGAATAATACTTGGAGCAGTTGAGTTTTATACTTGACCTAAATATTTCAAGCAGCCAAATATTAATCATTGTCATTTTTCAAAAATTGTGTTTTGTTTTATTTTGATTGACGATTTCTAAATACGCAATTTTTTTCCCATGTACCCACCGTCAATTTTTACATAATTATTGTTAGGCCTCAAAACCACATTTGTGACAATTGCCACTGTAAATAACTGTGATGGTGCAATAAATAAAGATCGACAATTGAAGTAATATTCATTTTGAAAATATTTTGAATGGAAATAAATTAAGACAAAAAGTTTTTTGATGTAATCAGAAAACTCATCAATTTTGTAAAAGAAGTCACAATTTTTAACCGATATTTACAGTAACTTGTACTGTAGCTGAAAAGGCCCAACATACTTTGAGTCAGAGAAAACGTTGACTACTTCTGTCTAAAACAGTGGTTTTGAAACTTTTTTGTAGCGCGATTCATTTTGGCAACCAAATATAATTTAACGACCCTCAACTTTTCCAAAAATTTTCTTTTTAAAGACATTCGTAAACTAATTAAAGAATTCATAAATACGCATTAACAAAAAAATAACCAGAAAACATGACTTTATTAAATAAAAACTCATTTATTAAAATTACCATGCTCAAAACAACATGAGTGAGATAACTGGTGTTGCATTTTGGCGACAAATTTGATCGTGGATGAAGCTGTTCTTGCCAATAGATCTGGCTCTACTATTGGTGCATTTCTGCCCTTGATTTTTATTAATCAGCAAAACAAGAATCCTCTCTCGCACAACCAGGTTGACAGAAAAGTTGTTAAAAATAGGATGACTGCGCTTGCTTTTCCGATATATGAAGAGCCTTGGTTGAGTAATATGCAGATAAAGTTTTTTTCTTTGAATGAATCTTCCGTATTTCAATAGTCATTTGTAAGGGTTCTAAATTCGTCTTGAGCAAACATCGCTGCCGCTGAACGTCAGGGGCGCCAGTAGTGGGAAACAGGGGTGCAATCACCACCTTGCTTAAAGGCTGGGGCAATACCTTTAAAATTATGTAGTTAAAAGTCAGCTTGCGGGTACGGACGGGCCAAATTATATAGTTAATAGTCAGCTTGTTGGTACCGACGGGTCAAATCAAATTTAAAAAAAAGAAACAAATGAACCAATGCCTTATTTTTTAAGTTTCAATCTTGAGCCAAGTAAACTTTCTCTTAAAAACTGATTTTTAAAGCTTTTTTTTGACGAATTTCGATGGCAATACTCAAAGCTGAAAAAGTTATGGGCGGGTTTTAAAAAATTATAAATATATTGAGCACAAAACGGGAAACTTTTATTAAAAAGTTACAAGTCGAATACTTAGAGTTAAGCAAAATTACTTACAAAAGCCGGAAGGCACGGGCCGCAAAATAGCGGCCCCGTATAAGTCTCTTGGACAGCTTATTGCTGCAGCTGACGAAACCGACTGGATCATGCAGAAGATTAAGGTGCAGCGTGATGTTGCGCAAATCAACAATTTGATACAAAAAAAGTTGAAAGGCTGAAAGACCCTTTTTCTTTTCTAAAAATCAGTCTCTAGCTTAGTGATGTTTAAAATATTTATTATTTTCACTATTTACTCTCTGACTCCTAGAACAATATCGAGGCCTTAAACTTAGAATAACAGTCAAACTTTGTTGTTACTATTTGGTGGTGAAAGTGACAATTGACTAATTTAAAAAAAAGGGGGGGAAATAGCAATTTTTTTTATCTCTATTTATCTTCCCGAATTGCAGGAAAGTGTCGAAACAATATTTAGGGCAACTGTTAAGCAATTACCTCGACCTACTTCCAGAGATGCCAAGATATTTATGCCTGGCTAAAATTTACTTTGATTTGTAGTTTCTATTTTAGTAATATGACTGAAATTTAGAGCGGCTTGCTTAAATCACCAATCAGAAGAAAATATTGTGAAATGTTTTTCCCAAAGAAGCAACAGAATAACGACAGTAGCAGTTAAACTGACACAACGTCAATCACATTTTCCACCAATACGGCGCTCTTACCTATAGGAATATCGCATATGAATGTCGACAGTTAGGAGAACCTTATTGATAAAAAACACGACCACAGACTTTGTTAGCATGTTCAACAGAAATGATACTATTCAAAAGAAATTTAATTTTAGAGTCAGAAAAAATACCCTCATAAGACTTTGTTTAAATATTAATGAACCATCGTGCTTTTATATCTCAAAGCTGTAAACGTATCCATTCAACTTCTGGTGCCGCTGTGAGACTAGCTTTTTTGTATTGCTGGAAATAAATACAAGGCCTGAAATAAAATAATTGTTAAGCTAGATCCAGTGTAATTGGGCAAAAGAAACAACAGCAGAGAAAAACGTTTTCCCAAGATCCGACACCAGTTAAATCACGCTACTGAGGTTGCTTTGTAGACGTTAAAGCTAATTAATGAGTGATTATTTTTTCAATCTTAACCTCTCCAATAAATTGCTACCTTAGCCTGGTGGAGGGGTTTGCGTTTTCTATAATTCTAAGAGCAATGCCGTCTGGAGTGTACAACTCCTTTCAGGGCTAACTATGGCGGTAAGGTCGAAGGTGAAAAACAGACCAAAAACAATCTAACAAATGCATCAAATTAATAGTTCGAATAATAATATTCCAACTGCATGGGGCGTCTCGCAAAATAAAAAGGTCCGCAAACAGACTTTAGACAAAAGGGCTTGTTAGAAAAACAGCTACATTCTCTCCCACAAGCCGACCGTAATTGGAAGCTTCAATGCATTCGCTACTTGTTTGGGGAGGAAAATGAGGACAGCGCACAGTATCTGTACTAGAGTTGGCCCCAAACTTTGGGATCTTGGCATGGGCAACTGGAACATCACTTCACTCAATGGAAAAAAACAGAAATTGGTTTGGAAGGTAAAGCAGTATCATCTTGATATTTTTGGAGCTTGTTTTACCAAGTGTCGTGGCTCTAATACTGTTTAATTGAATAAAGGCTGGAAGCACTAACGTTTGTCAATCTTTCAACATCAAACTGCTGCTACTCCATATAGAACGATCGCAACCACGCTTCTATGGCCATGTGAAACAAATGTGTCACAAACAAACAGCAAAGCAACTAGTGGATGCTCTTTCGAGTGGTAAAAGTCCTAGAGGGCAAACCAGAACTTGCTGGCAGAGTTATGTTGAAGACCTGGCCTGGTCACGTCTTGGAATTCCACCAGCGGAATTACCGCTAGTTGCAGGAGGTCGGAATGCTTAGATATCCCAACTCGAGCTGCTGCCCCCGCAAACCCAAAAAGACTATCGGGCAAAGAAAAATAGACTGACTCAATTCAATGTTTTTCCTGAAAATGATGATGATGATTATTTTTAATCATCTTTTTTGGAAAATGAATGCGTTAGATAACCGGTATGCTAACACAAAAATTTTTAAAGAAGGGGTCATTATGTTTCAATAATCCATATCCTCTTAGTGTCAGTTTAAACTGACGACGAAAAAAGAAAGATTCTAAGCACACTGATACTTGTAGGACTCTAGTTTTTAGATTAAACTGACAATGAGGAATCAAGCTAATTGTTTAACCGTTTTAAATTATAAATGAAAAACTATTGCGATATTTACAACAACCTAATTTTTAAAAAAATTTTTGTATTGCTAAAAAAACTAACTGCCATCAAACGGTTTTGAATAGAAATAAATTAAAAAATAATTAAAGATAGCTAAATGGTAGATTATTAAAGTGTAATAAGCGAAAAAAGAATTAAAAATAGGCTTGCAAAAGTTTTGCGATTCATTTATTCCGTCAGTTTAAAATGACGCGAGGAATAGGAGGGTACATTAGACGTTAAACACGATTAAAAAAACGCTTGAGAAGCAAGAAATGGTGGTGGTTGTTGTTTTGTTTCTGTGTTGATGTCGCGGTTAATAATGCCTTTTAACTCTATCGTTTACGCAAACCAGATGCTGGTGAGCCAAATTGGATGCCCTAGAATTCAGGTGGGCAATTGCGGAAGAATATTCCTTACAATACAGTAAAAGTATGCCACAGGTTCTATTTCCTGGGTCAAGGTCACAGCCACATGAATATGTACGTTTTAGTGCTGCTAATCACTGGATTGTAAGGCGGACGCAACGACGATGTGCCAAACCATGATGTTCAGGAACCTCTAGGTATTCCTGCAAAGCCTGCAATGTTGGTCTAGATCCTGATTGTTTCAAAGAATACCTTACACAATGCTATGTAGTTTGAGATGTGTTATTTTTCAGTTGTATTAACTGGACCAGTTTTGCTAAAATTGTGAACAAAAGATTTTTCGTTTGCTGATAATTTTTTAATTGGTAGACTTGTTTGTTATTAAAAAGGGTTTGGTTCGAATATAAAAAATTAAAGAAAAGCAATCTTGTGTCTTGTTTTACATGTAGCCTCCTGCTCCTAGCGTCATTTCAAACTGACACAAGTGATATTATTCCTATATTACAAAAAAAGGTTTTCACGGAAAGAGCGTTTCTTCCCTTCAAGTTACATCATTCCAAAGTTATCATGGAGAAATGAAAAAAATACTTTAATTCAGAAGGATATGGGTTGAATGAATTTGTTTTATTTCGTTAAAGATAGTCAGTTTCATTATTTTTTTTTTAAATTTATCTCTTAGCGTAGTCTTTCAATTTTTGATTGTTGGTCGTGGTATAAAAAAGTTGAAAACCACTGGTCTAAAACTTTGAAACTTTAAAAAAGGTAGTATTCTGAAAAGAAAAAACCCGTTTAGCAAAGAATTTGTTTTCATAAATAAAACAATAAATACAATTTTCATCATTAGGTTTATACTTTCGAAAATTAAAATTTCATAAATTTAATTGAAAAAATTTAGATAAATTTGAAAAAAAGAGTTTTTCAGATTTTACTTAATTTAAAGAAGAAAATAAGCTTCTGAAAGAAAAACATTCTAAAAAGTAAGAGTAGATATAAATTTCCAGTACACAGTTTAGCTAAATCATTCATTTATTTAATTCTATTTGCGATCAAATTATTATGTTTTCTAAGTTGTTATTGACAAAGTGATTACGAAATAGGAAAGAGCAGTTAAATGATACACATTATTACACGCCCAAGGTCAATCGTGCCCGCTCGCTGTACCTTTAGATGGCATAACGTCAATTGTACATTTTAAATAAAAAGCTCAGTTAATTTAAAAAAAACACAATAAGATTAGTTAGAAAATAGGTGTATAGATTTAGTTTATGACCGCAAAAAGTAGTAATAATTAACATTAAAATGCACACCTCCGGGCCGCATAAACAGAATGTTGCATAATCATGGGTCAGAGAAACAACAAACTCTGTGACCAAAAGGGTCAACACCTAAAAAGGGGTCAGACTCAAAACAATTTATGCTGCTCTTATATTGTAATTTTTAGCCAATCAATTATTTTTTATTGACTAATAATAACACATGCAACAGAACCCACCAGATTGTCAAAATGGTCGCTTCCTTCTTTGCAAGTTAAACGTAGGCAATGGATTCGGCAGCTTTATTCATCTGCTTGGGGAATGCCTGCTTCTGGCGCTAGGGACGAATCGCACTTTGATGCTTAATTTTGCTGAAATCCAAAATTCACAACTTTTCAAATTTTTGGAATTACCTTTCCCATCTTGTAATATCAAAGATATAACTTCGGTTATCCAATGGAAAGGTAATTTGGTTATTATTTTGTAAAGGATAAAAAGTATTTACTAAACTAAATAGATAATGATTACTTTTACGTTCTAATATCAATCTCGAACTCCAGTGGCGGCTTGCAAATCGTAGAAGCTGCAGTGCTGCAGCACTCTCAACTATTGGTGCAGCAGTTTTAAATGTTATCAACAACGCTTAAAAATTTAATAATTTTAATAAATTTTAATTTTTCTCAAGTTTCTTTCATTAAATTTAAGTTTTGTTGGATTTTTCAAAAAATTTTGTTTTTAATTTTTTTGCAATATTTAAATTTAGCTCAAAATTTAACGCAAAGTGACGCAAAATGACGCATTCCATTGACGCTGTAGAATAGACCTACGTGAAAATTTAATTTACGTTTGAGCTGCTATAAATGCAGCTCACTCGAATTAATCACAGGCGTAACAAGTACAACGCTTCGCTTTATTTTGCAAAAAGCTTTTTAGATGCTTAATTAGCAATAAACTTTAATATTTTTCAAATTAACACAATTTGTGTTTCATAGATGAAAGATTCAGGGGCGGCGAAAGTGGGGGCCAAGAGACAATTTGATTTTGAAATTCCAAAGATTAGGGCATTGTATCAGATTTGTCTCTACAATTATATAAACTCGACCAAAATTTAATCTAACACCCTTTAAAAATATCGATTTAGACAAGGGTCACCTAACTGTTTTCAAAAAGAGCCACCTGATATAACAGTAATTTAGCAATAGCGACCGAAAAGTGAAGACTTTTATTTAATAATTTTTTGGTCTTCACTAAGTTTTTTAATAAAAATTTTCTTTATTTTTCCTATGCTTAAAATTTGCGTTTGTTGAGAGTGTCTTTTTGAACAAAAAAATGCCGTTTTAAAATTTTGCACCTCCACCGAAAAATTTTCCGATACACCTCTGATTGCAGCATATCTTCTTTTTTCTTGTCAGCCGCCACTGTTAGACTCTTTGCTTTGTATCAAAGATCCAAAATTGGTTTTTATTTATTGCTTTTACCAAAAAGCAATGCTTGATCCAATAGATTGTTTATATGGCGAAGTTTTATTTGTGGTCCACTGAAAATGTCTTTGTGTTTAACTACCGGGCTATGTATCATATGCCCTTTGGACCCATATTTTAATCGTTTTGTTTCAATTTAAAGCTTCCTTTCAATAAAGCACACAAAATTATTGTTTGTTTTTATGTCTTATACAACAAATTTTAAGCAAGATCTTTTTGTAGAACAAAATGTTAGCGAATTAGAAAAATATCAAGTTTTGAACGTAAATCTCTTTTTTGAAAGACCTGCTACTGATTTTCTTCCGTTCAACATGCCAAGCAAAATTGCTGGTGAGTTTTTAGAAATAATTATTAAAAATTCTTTTGTGTTTTAAATTGTTTAGAGCACAATGCTAAATCAAATTTGCTTTTTAAAATAAAATCAGATCAAAAATATCAAAATAGATTAGTCTCGGTTTAATGGTTCAATTGTAAAGTGCTCAACAGAAAACAAAATGACTCCAACGTTGCTTTTTATGTTGATTCCTCATTAGTATGACAGGTTTCCGATTAGAATTTTGATGTATGTCAATAATTGTTTGAGCACGTTAGAGCAATGGCTGCCGAAATAACGTTTTCACGCAAAAGTCTATACGTTTATGTGAATTCACTTTTTTGTTTCAAAAAATTATGCACAAAGTCTGTTTGAAATTGAGGCAGTCAATTAGTACCTTACAAGGTTGAAAGTCGAAAATAAACGTTTGTTTAAAAAGCTAATATAAAGCGACTTTTTTACTACTATAATCGAACTTAGCTTACCACAAAACCACAACTAATAATAATTTTGTTTGTGCTTGTTGAAATAAAGATTTCCTTAAATGTATTCATCGTGATCCAAATGCATGGTGAATGGGTCAGATCATGAAGTTCTTCTTCAGGTTTAAGCCTTTTTTTGCTGAAAAAATGGAAAAAGTTAAAAAAACTATATCTTTTGTTAGTCCTGTTGTTGGGTGAGCTGCTTGTTTAGTGTATACAGATGTTCTTATAATAAAATGTAATACCTACAATACACTTTTAAGGTAAAATTGCTTTTTTTAATTGTGGTTATTACAAGCACGTACAAAATTATAATTCTGTAAGATAAGAATAGAATTCCACATTTGATCAAATTCTACATCGCAGATGTATCAAATAATCTTGTAGAAAAGATAAATCAATAGATATTCTTTGATTTGGAATTATTGTGTCAGGGTCTTATTTACAATTGATTTCTCTTTTCTATAAGATTACACATTGCAGATGTATTGCAGATGTATAATCTTATAGAAAAGAGAAATCAATCGTAGATCAATAGTGACTCTGTGATTTTCTTTTCTCAGTTTTTTGACCTACCATTCTTTCCGGACTTAACCGTTGATGATGGCCGTCCGCTTCTTTGTTTGTCTTAATGGTCACTCAAATTTGAATATTCTTCTACTTCATTTTTAATCCTTGATCCCCACTTTTCTACGGTACTGCAGCCAATTGCAGCATCCCCATAAACCGTTTCTGATCTTTTGAAAATGCTTATTTGTGATTTCCTATCCGAAACAAGGAATTTAGCCACAGCTCTTTGCTTCTGACGGATGTCCAATAGTAAAGTAATTTTTAAAATGAGTGACAAGAAGTACAGTAGTTACGTTCCAACAAAAGGTTTTAACAAGTTATCTTTATTTGAGTACTTTAACTACACTATTTGAGTACTTAACTACATATGTAGAGAGAGAGATTACACTGAACAGGGCTAACCACTTTGTGTCTGTCTCTTGTGCATGAGAAGTTATAAGAAATAATATTCTTGTAAACACAAAACTTTTTGTTGTATTTCAGGATTCATGTTAGAAGAACAGATAAATATAAAGAAGGAAACTATTTCTACTTAGAATCGTATATGGCATATGTTGACAGATGGTTTGATTGCAATTACATCAATAAAGGAATTAACGTTACTAAAAGAGTCTACATCGCCACTGACGAAGCAAATGTAATTGCTGAAGCAAAAGAAAAGTAAATTTAATTTTTTTTGCTTTGATACAATCATTTTGTACGAAAATATTTTATAGTGATATCACCAGTTACTGTAAAACCTTAAACGTGGTTAGTTCACAAGACAAACATTTTGAAACAGTGACACACAGTGATGGCTTTACAAACAGGGGGCCCGGTGCAATAAAAGAAGGGGAGACACTATTTTGTGTTTCAAGGCAAAACAATCTCTAAAAAAGGTCATTTTTATAGGGGGAGCCAATTTTTAACGTATCAAAACAAAATGATCTCTAAAAATAAGGTCTTCAATTTATGGGGCACTGTTTAGTGTTCCAAAACAATGTGATCTCTAAAAAATCTTATTGTTTTATTTGGAGGAACACTTTTTAGTGTATCTATGCCAGATTTGCGAACTCGTTAGATTTTTATTCGAGTTTAAGTTCGAGTTCGAAATTATAAAAAATTTGCAAGTTCGAGTTCGAGATTATAAAAAATTTGCAAGTTCGAGTTCTTTAATTTTCAATTTTTCGAGTTCAAGTTCGGATTCGAGTTCTATTCAATACTGTAAAAATCGAAAGCTCGATTTAACCTATCAACGCAGTAACTTTAAAAAATTGAAAGGCTACCACGAAAACATAAGCAAATTAAAAGAAATAATAGAACAGGTCCTTATAAGACGTAGCAGCCAAAAAAATGTTGGAGGAAATCAATACAATTTTGACAAATTTTATGACTTTGCTCAAATCATGATTTTTACTTGTGACTTTTCAGAAATAAGAAAAAAAATTGTCTCAAATTTAGAGTAAAAACCAAAACAAAAAGGTCTTCACTTCGGATCTGTTGCAGATTTATCAATTTTTATTCCAAAAATGTAGTGATCTGTAAACAAAATCTTCACCTCAAATCGTAATCTTTTTACGGAATTTGAAAACTTTGTCCTGCAAAAGTAGTTGGCTTTCTGTACTCAAAAAAATTTTGTTTGCCCAAATATTTTTCTGTCGTTGCCTGAAAAACTCTAACTTTTCCCAAATATTTCCTAAGTCAAATACAACTCAGTTATATGTGAAATTGAACAGTCCAAAGTAAAATTTAAAATATTATTTACTCTCTTTTCAATACTTTTCAACTAATGAATTCAAACTTGATTATATATTTTTTGACTTCGGGTGGAAGTTCGAGTTCAACAATTTTTATTTTTTAAGTTCAAGTTTGAGTTGGGCAAAAAAAGACCGAGTTTTTCGAGTTCAAGTTTGAGTTCGAGTTCGCAACTCTGATCAAAACAAACTGATCTAAAAAAGTCTTTGTTTTAGACATACTACCGTCCAGTTCTATTAAGAAGAAATAAGACAATATTTTATGTAGGGGGGCCACTTTTTGATATATTTTTGGGTCAACCCGATGCGGCTTGCTCCGTTCGCATTCAATTAAAACCATTGGAAACAAATTCGGAGTTTTTCCCTCAGTCAAATTACCGTCTTGCCACATCAACTTTAT
Source organism: Diplosoma virens (assembly GCA_963680785.1). NCBI lineage: Eukaryota > Metazoa > Chordata > Ascidiacea > Aplousobranchia > Didemnidae > Diplosoma > Diplosoma virens. The sequence continues at coordinate 17,455,047 of OY796884.1, read as the reverse complement.
GTACACAAATTTGTTAAATTTTTTAAAGTTATAAAAATATAGTTGAAATCTGAGAAAGTTAACCAAAAAAAACTAAAAAATAAAAAAATATATATATTTGTTTTATTAAAAAACAAATTGTACATGCTTTACTAATAAAAAAATTGTGTTTGTTTTACTTATAAGAAAACTTTTTTTACAGCTATAAAAATTACGAAATCTTGCTTGATCCAATGCATGACGCTCATGTAAAGACGGATCGTTATAGCGATAACGGAGTTGTTGGAATAATAACTGACGTTGAAATGTTAAGAAATTGTAACTTTTTCATTGGAACATTTTCTTCTAACGTATGTCTTTGTAATTTTACTAATATATTTTTTAGTTATTAAAATTAACTTAAAAAATAGTGTCAAAATTCCTTTTTTCTGTGTACAAACTTGATTTGAGAAAGTTGTGGCTAATGTAATCAGCACATTTATGAAAAACATAAATAGTTAAAATAATGAAACATATTACAAATAAAGTTAATTAAACATAAAGTGAACGTTATTTTGACCTCAATGTTTTGACAAAACAGCTTCACTAAATAAAACTTGAAAGTCAAATTTGAGAACGTTTATTACCAGATTAGCAATTTATGGTCAGAAGGACGTCGTTTCTCCGACGCTTTGCTCCTCAATCCGACGTCGGGTGAACGCCTGTTAGCCAACTGACGTCCACCTGACGTCAGATCAGCGTCGGAAGAGCCAACGTCAGATGAGCCACCACCTAACCAACAGATTTAAACAGCTGCAAACATAGTAAATCAAATGTTACATTAAATTAAAAAATGCTAATATTTGTATGATATTAATATTTGCATTTTTTGCCCTTTCGGCTTCACTCGACAAGAATACAAAGGACTGGTAGATCAATTAGTATTACATAGATAACTCAATAAGTGCGGTTTTAATGTTATAAAACTAGATATAGAAAATAGGTTAATGTTATTTACTTAAATTTGATTTCTAAAAAAAGCTATGCATTTAGCTTGTTTAGAATTATGTCAAATACAAATAACTAGCATATTTTGGCATGGAAACTAAGACAGTTATGACATGGCAAGCTTTCTGTGGATCAACAACATTTAAAATAGATGTGAAATTTTAGAATATAATATATCTGTGCACTTTATGTGTAACCTCTTTACTGCTTCAACAAAAAAGCTTATAATTTTTATAAAGAATTTTAACTAAAATAGTCTTATTTTTAACTTCATTTATCAAAGCAATAAATAGGTAGGCTATCACCTAAAAATATGTTAGTTAAATTGCAATGCATTACTCTAATTCAACAGTACACTGTGTAGTATAATCATTTTAGTCATCATATTAGTGCACTAAGAGTATATGGGTCCCTTCAAGAAGTCACGATAATTGACTTTTGTTTATGAAACTAATTCGTATCCTACCTGTGGTCACTATTGCTTTTTGAAGAGACCCAACTAGATTAACTTAATTCAATAAGAAAAAATTAACAAGATACTGAATCGCCAATACACGTAAATTCAATCAAATTTATGTAGCAACTGATCTCTCGTATTAAAGTCTAATAGATTTAATTATATCTATTTGAGTTATTTGAGTTCTCATTGTCTGACATAATTTTAGTGATCAACTCAAGATCTGGTTTGAATCTGTTTTTTATATGTTTAAAATAAATTTATAGGTTAAAAATGTAAAAGAAGCTAAAACATACATTTCTACTATATGTAGTTTTTTATTTTAATTTTTTAGAATTAAATTAAATAAAGCCAAATATAATGATAAATTTTAAAATAATTATTATTTACTAGTAGCCTACTTTATTTTTGGTAAGTTTGTATTATTTTGATAAGCTATTTAACTTCTCTATTTTAACCCATATGACATGTTAATGCCTTTTTTAATGAATATATGTCTTGGGTATAGCTTTTGTGACACTTGAGTTTATTAACATTAAAATAGACGACTTTGCCATTATTTTTCATTCATGATTTATTTTATTCTAATACTAAATTGTTTCAACCATTCTTTTTCCATGTTATTGCTGCTTTTAATGGTAAAGATTTTTGATATTTATTTTTTATTAGTTTTGGCCTCTGACATGACTTCCATTGCCTTGATTGGTTTTGTATTGTCCTAAATTTAGTTGTAATGTTGATAGTAAATGTTGGTAAGGCATGCATTCCGAAGTGTATGCATTGAAGTATTTTTCTCAATGTAAGTTAAAGTAGCATCTAAATTTTCCAATTTTGATGTGCAAGTTTTGTGCCAATAATACGTAAATAGATTCTTTTATGATGTACACACAATTGTTTCAATAAGTTTATCAATAAAATGAATTCAGTGTGGAAAAGTCATAAAGATGTTTTATTACTTACAATAAATGAGATGTTAATATGCTTTAAAATTCAGATTCATATATAGAACAGTAAGGGAGACCGAGGTCAGTTAGAACAAAATTTAGAAAAATTGAAATTATAGGGTTTGAAATTGATGAGAAAGATTTTAAGCTAGTCTGGCATAATGACCATTATATTGCACAATTTATCACAAAAGATTGACCACAAATTGTAAGAGGTTTATTTACAAATTACATTCAAATAAACGTACGTTATTTGCTCCAACTAACCCCTTATGCGGGGCTTGTTGAAACACGGCATGGGGTTAGTTGAAACACAAATCATTTGTCCGTATGCAGAGTTTAAAAATCTTTTATTATGGTGCAAGTCAACATATTGAGGGTTGTAACTTGATAAATCAACGGGAAAGTCAAACTTCTGCCGACAACGTTTACCTAAACAGATTACCTAGTCCATAACCTTGTTGCACTCGTGCCCCCGCAAAATAAGGCATTCCATGACCAACTTGAGATAAATAATAGTTTTCGTAAGCCTTTGCGTCACAACAATATTTGACACGCATGTTTCTACTACCATTGATTTCTTACAATAAGCTCATTTTCCTTTGTATCTGTTTTTTATAACGAATTTAGTTTTCTCGGTCGTAAATGC
>OY796884.1:17419226-17451831 GCA_963680785.1 Diplosoma virens | reverse complement strand
AAAGTCACAATCACTTTTCCCTTGCGAAAACGAATTCGTTTTCCTTGATCGTCGCGAAGCGAGATGTGGATGTCACTAAGATTTTTCTTCAAGACAGGATGATATTGTATTTTTTCGTATCTTTTGGAGACATAAACACCCGACTTCCCTGTTACAGGAAGGACAGCAAGCAAGGGTGCGAGCGTGTGACCCACTGTTCTGTGTTCAATAACGTCGCAATAGACATAGATGGCATTCACGGTGTCTACGTTGGCAACGTTTTCTGAAGTGTACTCTCCGATTTCCCGATACCAAACCTTTCGAAAACCCATAATAGAAGCCAACTCATTCGAAAGCGTCACCACCACATCCGGTTGCGCGGTACCGTTACGGTCGGTCGTAGGTGCTCCTTTTTTGTGTTGGATGGACATGGTGGTACGTTGTGTTTGAGGATTGTAAATGAGATCAAAGAGAAAGTCGATTGGTTGTGTCAAAACTCCTTCGCTAACCAACGTTTTGTTTCTATTTTGAAACTCTCGTCTCATTTCTTGAAGTATCTGACGCACGATATATTGGGGTGTTGGTAGTAGCCTGCTGGAAGCACTGCTACAAATTCCAAAGCACCGCGTTGGTAGAAAATGTAACATTGGTTGGTGTCGATATTGTACCAAGTATTGGGGTACAGAATCTCGGACAAACCCAACTCCCACGATCCAGACAAATTGATTTCTTTCGGCAAGTGAACCATGTAATCCGAAAGTCTGTTTTCAGGATAAATGTCCATGGACGAGTTACTGGGGAGGGTGAGGAACATTTTTGGTAAGAATAGGCGACGGGAGCAAATAACCGACAGAGCTACTAAGCAGACTAATCCAGAGTTCTTTGTTGTCGTTGCTTTGTGATAAATTATACAAACTGATGGAAACCACAATGTAAATCACCAAAACTTGTGCACCAAACAAAACAATGTCAAAGGTTATTTTCATACCATATCTTTTTCTGACACCCAAGAATTAAAAGAAGCAGGATATCCAAACCACTTTACTAAAAATTCAACACCCTTCTTGCGCTTGCGTTGTTGGAGAATACGCTCAATTCGAAACACGTCATCCTTTTTATAGATTTTTTGCAACTCTTCTTCGTAAAAAGTTCCCTCCAACCACTCGTCTTGTAAATCTTTGATCTTGTAATAGGGAGGATTGTCTCGAAACACTTGAGCAACTTGAAACAACTCATCCGTCCAACCGGGTAAGTAGCCTTTGCGGAACCGCATTCGAGTCATGGACAGTCTGACTTGATCACCTACTTTCAATTTTGGTTTTCTTAACTCGGGGTCGGCATAGAGTGTGAGCCAAACCGTTTCTTGGTTTTCAGAGTTGACTGAATTAGGAGCACGTCGAATGGATCGGTGATAGGTGTTGTTGTAAGATTCAACCAGAGCAGGCAGCACTTCCACGTATCTTCGGTTGTTGGTGTAGGTAAAATAACGCCATAGTTTCTCCTTTAAAGTGCGTATAAATCGTTCAGCAATGGATGCTTTGGTGTCAAAATTTTGAGTGTAAAAGTGCTCCACGTGATGTTGTTTTAATCAGGTTTGAAAGGGTCGATTCAGAAACTCACGTCCCATATCCGTCTGCAATTTTTGAAACTTGCCAATTTCAGGCATCAACTGCTCAAAAGCCTGGATCATGTCCGAGCTTGATTTGAAAAACTTGAAAACTTTTCGAAAACACGTCAATAACCACCAAAATGTATTTATAATGATCGTTGTAAGACTTGAGCAAAGAAAAATCAATGAGATCGGCTTGCATTTGAAAGTTGGCGCCAGGTACAATTGTTTTTCTGCGCTTGAAATTTTTTCGTACGGGTTTGTGAAGCGTATAAGTGTCTTGTGATTGCAACCATTGTTGGGTTGCTTTTGGAAAACGATGTGCTCCCGAGAAAGAAGCTTCTTTTTTAGGATTGTAATAATTTAAACGCTCTCCCATAACATCGATTCAAACTCGCGTGCACCAGGTAAAGTAGGATCTCGTTTCTTTAGGTTGGATTGAAACAAATCGTCGATATGAGATCCAGGTACCACTCGATCGTCTAAAAGCATTTGTCCGTCTTCGTTCCAATCTAAATTCTTTTTGCTAGTGGCGGCTTTGAATAGTTTTTTCGCTTTGGTTCGTTTTTTAAAACGCTTTAGCACTGCACTTTCAGACAAGGGTTTTTTCACTGGTGTTTTCGGTTGAAACTTTTTCAGAAATAACTTTGATTTTTGCAACGCCTCATTATATAGAGTCACTTTCTCGCTGTCGGGTCGGTTGGAAGTTAAGATTTCTTGCATTTTAGCATCCAGTTCAGAAAGTACTTTTTTATCCGTGACTTGATGTTTGTTTTTGAGTTTTTCGTACACTTCAGGTTCCAACGCGATTAATTTTCTCATTTTATAAGAGTCCCCAACACACCACTAATGACTGGAGCGAGTCAGACAACAAGATGGGTAAAAATCCACCTTTTTGTATAATTCTTTGTTTTGTTTTTAACGCTACCTTACGATCAGCCAACTTTCGAAGTTTGGTCTTGTGCGGTTTTAATTTCTGCTTGTGATGACGCGATATGTTGACGTTTCCTTGCAGCACGTTGTGAGCGCAATCACAAAGACAACGTATTAACTCGGACGACGCTTTGTTTAGAATACGCTTTTGCAAAGGTGCAGGGGCTTTTTGTAGCAAACGCAAGGTGGGTCCGTTTTTTCGCAAGCGGTTCATTGATAAAGATAATGCGTGTCTTCTGGAAAAATCCCTGAACGCAGACGTTGGTTATCGTGTGTTTCGCAGCGTAAGTCAATCACCAAATAACCTCGTTCGAAAGATACAGCGTTTTTATATGCTTCCAGTGCGTTTTTATAGGTTTTGGGGTAGATCTGTCGTAAAAATTGTGCAATTTGGTTTACGTCCCTACAACTTTTAAAGAGTACCATAATTTGTGCGTTGAGACTTATTTCACGCAAACCTTTATGAAACAAATTTTGTACGGTCATGAGAACACTGAAATGAAAGTGATGGGAGTAGACGCTATAGATTTTGGATAAAAATTCAGAATTGGCAAACATCAAATCGTCTAGTACTAAAAACGCATCTCGACTTTCTTTTAGATCTTCAAGACTCGGCATGCCTTGTTTAAAGTTTATTTTATCCGTATAACGATCAAACATTGCTTGCCATACCTCTTAATGATAAATAACTTGTTTGATTTCAGGGCAGAGTTGTTTAAGACTGTCTATAAACCGTAGGACCCAATAAGACTTTCCAACTCCGGAAGGTCCGCTTACCACAAAACTAGTTGGATTTTGAAATCGCAAAGGCATTACGCTAGCTGGTCGTGGAACAAAATGAAAGCAAACGTTGTAACATAACCCTTTTGTAATGAATACACAAACTTCAATGGTTAAATACATTGGCAGAAAAAACATTGACGAAAAATACACAAACTTCGATAGTTAGGAAAAATTCACGAAAAATACACAAACTTCGATTGTTAGGAAATCACAAACTTCGATGGTTGGGAAAAAACATGGAGGAAAACACAAAATTTGATGGTTGAAAAAATTCACGAAAAATACACAAACTTCAATGGTTGAAAAAACCCACGGTGCGTGAGAACATTTTTACAAATCTAACGGTTCGGTGTGAACCCCGTCACTCAACACTTTCCTCTTGGGATAAAAATTACTTAAACCTTTTTTCTTTTGTACATAACTAAAAATTTGATGATTTTTGCTTCGAAAACCACGGTTTTCTACAAGAAGAGGTTTGTTGGTCTCTAAAACATTCAAATATTCATCAAAGGTGAGAGGGTTTTGGGCAATAGACACCCCTTTACAAACTTGTTTGTTCGTTTCTCCTTGGCAAAAATAAGATTTGGAAGCAAGGCAAACTTGGTTTTTTCCTTCATATTCCACCTTCATTTTACCTAACGTTCTTTTGTCGAAGGCTTCAAAGGAAGAGCAACAAGGTTGCGCGTCCCACGCTTTGTTTTCAATTTTACATTGGATGAAGGCTTCCTCGTGGTTGGGACATATCTCCGAAGTCAACCATTTTAATTTGTCACGAAAATAATTGCGTTTTAAATGCAAAGGAACGCAGTCATCTAGATTTTCTCTACTAATGCTAAAATAAATGGAGTCGGTATCAGTTTCTAACAACTCAAAATGACGATCTGGAATATATTTTTTGAGAAACAAATAAAAAAATTTTAACATGTGGAGTTTGGAATTTAAATATACGTTGAGACCAATTTGGATTGGAAGATCATTCACAATTTTGTTTTTTAAACTTTTCACTTCATAAACATCCTTTTTAATTTCATCTAAATGAACAAAACGAGGATCGTTGATAGTTTTGTTGACTGTTTCCTCGGAATGGTATGTAATGTTCCTGTGCTTTTCTTTATTTAATAAACTAGCGGAATAGAGATAATTCCCAGTTAGTTTATTGGTAAGAGCTATCACCGCTTTGGATTTATCTGTGTCGGCCAATCTTCTGGAGTTTACAATTTCTTGTGCCAGAGGAGCAAAACATTTTTGTGGAAAAAATTCGATGAATTCATAAATTTTGGTAATTTTTAATCCCATTTCTAGATAAAATTTGGCCATTTCCGAGTTAATTAAAAATTTTTCTGCAAAGTAACTACTGATTAAATATTTTTGTTCTTTTTTTAAAAGGTTATGCTCCTCTGCCACGTTTTGCATATAGTCACCAATGTCTTTTCGAGAAATATATGTTCTTTATGATTAAAGGGAAATCTTTGAATTTTTCTTTTAATTCGTTGGGAGTGTGAATGTCAACGATAAGAAAACCGTACAAGCTCTCGTTTCGAATGCCTTCTATTATTTTTTCAAAAGTTAGTTTTCGTTTGGGTGTTATCGATTTTAGTGTTTTTAGAAAACGAGAAACTTCTGGTTGTTTTCTTATCTTCAACCACTCACACTCCCTCATCTCCACCACGCGAAACCCTTCTTCTTCCAACTTTTTTCTGTTGTCTGCTGTTTCTTTCCGAATATCCTCATGAGGAATGTTTTTCAGGGGGTGTGTTTCTTCCAAACTTCCGTCAGAGTTTCGATTGGTATTGCATCGATCGCAAGAATGGAAGAAACAACCAAGAAATTGATATACGGTGTTTTGTTGCTCAGAATAACCGTCCACTGGCAAACTATACTTGCTGACTCTTCTTTCCCCCATATTGAAACGTGTTTGCAAAAATGTGTTTTCTTTGTAAGCTACATAACATAACCACTGATAAGATTGAAAACCGAATTTGGAGCAGGGGTCAGGCCGAAAATCTTCTTCTTCCTTGTAACGACAAAAATAGCCAGTAGGGTTATTCTGAGCAATAGCGTAAAGGTAAAGAGAATTGGCGTCCAAACCAAGCACTTTTTTCACAGTTTCAGGATTATCTATTTCGTGGGAGCGGATTTTGGTTTCTCCTGAAATTGCAAGGCGGCAGAAAATCAAGCTTAACCCACCTGTCAATTGAGATCGAAGGGTTTTGTATAGATCCCCATGCCGCTTGGGAAACAAACAAAAGAAAGTATTTTTTTCAATTTTTTTCATCATCTGTAGTTTGGCCACTCCGCTAACCGAAAAAGATGTTTTAAATATATCCAAACCTTGTTCAAGATAAGGTCGGAGCAAGTTTTGAACGGCTTGAACAAACGGGACGCAATCCAGAATATTATAGTAAATGAGCATCTCACGTAGGGAGCTCCATCCTTTTTCCGTCCAAGTTTTTACCACCAGATTGTATTCTTCTTGGGTGATGTTTGATTTGGAAAGAGAAGAATAAAAAACGTTGTGTTCGGGCAATCCACTATTTAATTTATTGAGATCAGTCACAAATTCATACGGAAAATAAAATTTTTTGAGCTCTGCCCCATAAGCTACCAAAAATTTGCGGTAACTAAAACCGGGGGCCAAAAAATTTTTGATGTCTAAAAACCTTAATTTGGATGTTTTTAAACAAAGATAACTGTTAGTTCTTTTTACAGTATAACGAATTGGATGTCTTTTAAAAGAATTTGAATTAATGTTGGTTTAATGAGGTTTAAATCATAGGAAGCCGAATTGAAACCGAGTACAACCAATTCCTTACAATAACAGTTAAAATCGTTTAAAATTTTTTCTTTTCTGACATTTTCACTCCTTTCCAACTGCTCAAACACGTAATTGAATTTTTCTAAAAGAAATTTATAAGAAACTTCTGACAGGGTCTCCAAGTAATCGACTAACTTTTGTACCAACTCTTCTTCACTCCCCTCTGTGACAAAACAAACACCCGATTCGTAGCCAGGGATGTTGCTCGCTACTGCAACGCTCAAAGGGATGTGGCAAGCATCCAAAGTTAACATGGAACTATTAGAAATCTGTTTTTTGGAAAAATACGCTTCGAAATCATAACACGCAAAGAAAGGAAAATGGCGATCACAGTGTGGAACAACAATCCCTATCTCCTCCAATTTCTCAAAAATAGTGGCAGGATTTTTGTGAATGCCACCAGGAAAAACCTCACGCACCGTGGTGGTACAACTTTTGGTATGTTGATTGTAATGCTTAGAGTTATACCACAGCTTATCACAGTGTACGCATTGGTACACACCGCAATAGTGTTCGAAATCTACAATGACACTTAGATGATTTTCGTAAACGTTCAATCGCATTGTCTCCTTGTAGAACTCGCGGCTCCGTTGAACCAGTTTGGCAACCTTACCGTCGAGCTCATATGCAATGAGATTCAGTTCAAAAAAATCCTCTGGACAAAATCAAGAAGTGGACAAAATCAAAAAGTTGAACGCCTGCAAAATGCGCAGGCACGACACCAAAATGAATACAATATTTACGAAATAAATTTTTGGCAGTCTTCTCACACCTGTGAGGGTTTGCACCTTGGTGCACTGCCAAACAACGAAAAAAGCATAAATTGTCGCTAGAACTTACATTTCGTAAACCGTGGTTGTTCATAATATAATCAGGAAGAAAAATTGGGGCACCAAGAGGGGCATCTTTTATGTGATTAATGTAAAGGTAATATTGGGGATGTCTACCACTTTCCATTTGCTATCGGGCCGGTTAATTTTTTCAAAAAAGGATTCTTCGGATAACGTATTTAAAAACTCTATTAATTCTTGGCGATTGTTAATTAAACGCGCAGTTTCCATCATCACACTGTTGTTGAACGATGAGTGGTAGTATCGTAATTCATTATCATTAATATTTTTTAAAATATAACCGAAACTGTAATTAATTTTGAAACGGTGGAATTGAAAATTTAAAATGTGATGAATAATTTTTGGATTTAAAAGTTTTAGATCTTGATTGTAACAAAAATTAAATATGGATTGCACTTTGACTTTTTTGTAAAAAGTCCGAATGCTGGTTCGATGTTTTTTCATCAGGGTGTTGATCTCCTCATCTTCCATTTCTAAGAAAAAACAACATTAATTTCAAATCAAACTCTTTTATACAAAAAACGTACCATTGTTAGTTGGTACAGGTTTCTTTTTTGTGGGTTCCTTTATGATTTCTGCAAAATAAAAATTTATAGTATCTCAAAATCAAACTGTGAAAATAGACTTACCGTGTGAAACCGAATTTTTAGCCGGAATTTTTGATGAGTTTTCCAGCGAGGCACCAGTTTGTGACCGATCTAAGAAAAACCAACATTAGCTTAAAAATAAAAAATTTTTATCAAAACGTACCATTTGAGTTTAGCTCTCCGACTTCAAGTAAACTTTTAGCAGAATTCTGGGGTTCTACAACAAAAACAAAAATTATTTCAAAATTAACTCACTTTTCATAAAACTTACCATTGGTATTCTGAGAAGCAATTTTCACCTTTTTGGTTGGGGGTGCTTCTCCGCTATCTATGAAAAACAACAATTTTTTAGGTAACAAACACAAACTGATTATCAAAAATAAACTTACCGTTGTTGACTGCAACAGAGTTTTTCATTGGGGGTGCTTTCTTGCTGAAACAACGATGGTTGTTCAACAAGTTCAAAGTTTCAAATTGTTTGTTGCAACGACGACACTTACTACACACTTTTTGATGTGCTCTCAAACTATCAACTCTACTAAAAGTTTTGTTGCATTTGTTACAGCAAACTCCAATTGATTTCCCGTGAACGGTTTTCTTGTGACGGCGCATATTACGCTCTCTTGTAAAAGTACTCTCGCAAATATCGCACTTGAACATCTTGAATAGCTCTTCTTTCTTCAACGACTTTAAAGTAGAATGAATAGTTCACCAGAAGTGTCTGCTTATATACCTGTGAAAAGTTATTGCGCAACAAACCTCTGTGCTATTTTTAGTAATGTTCTTTTAATACCCTAGGGAAATCCCATGGGAAATCCCCATGGGAAAACTGAGTATTGCGCAACATCTCTGTGTTATTTTTAGTAATAGATTGCACCAGTATTGCGCAATCTTCTTCAAGGAAAAACATTTGGTCAGTTTCGCAACTGTCTGTAGAGATAACTTTCTCACTATGTTTTTCTTTTGGTAAAATCTTGAAACAGACATTGAATCTATAAAGTTACTCGCTTTACACTTGGTGATAATTCTTGATAAACATACATATTGAATAACAGTTAGCAACAATTCTTTTTAAAGACTATAAGGTCACGCTACCATTCAGAACAGGAAACGACGTTTACGCTTCTTTGCGAAAATACAGGAAATACGTTGACTTGGTAATTGTCTACCGCATAAACTTCATAAAATCGTTTTCAATAGAATTCATCTTACTTTTTCTTTTCGAACTTATTAATAATTTGAAGCTAAATTGATTTGAAACGTATAATAAATGAGTGGTCTACTAGAAAGTAAAATGTGTGGTGTTGTAAACACTAGAAAGTGAAAATATAAACTTTATAAAACCGTTTTCAATAAATTTTAAAGCTGCATAACACTAAAACCAATCTTTTGAAATAGTAAATGAATGGTGTTATAAACACTAGAAAGTAAAAATGAATGGTCTACAGCAACAATCAAAGATGTTTAAAGAAAAATTCAACAAAGGTATAGCAAAAATCAAACTTATTTAGAAAAATTGAAAATATTTATAAAAAAAATCAAGATTTTCAAGAAAAATTCAACAAAGGTGTAGCAAAATCAAGATTGCCAAAATTAAACAAAGTTATAACAAACAATCAAGGTTGACAAAGAGAAATTGAACAAAGGTATCTAAAATTCGAGGCTGTCAAGAAAAATTGAGTTTAGGTATGATAAAAATTAAGGTTTTCAAGAAAAAAATTAAACAAAGGTCTAATAAAAATTAACGATTAAACGTGCACCAATATCACCTTTGAGATTAAAGTTAGAAAAATTAAATCGCTTTTTTAGACTTAGAGTTTACTTAAGGTCAAATCGATACGATTCAGAACAGGAAATGACGTTCACGAAATACGTCGTAACTGTTTAGAACAGTGGTTCTTAACCTTTTTTTACATATTTACCCTTTTAACAAAAGTGCTTACTAAATTTACCCTCAATATACTTAATAATGCTCATTTATTAAAAAACGAAATTAGCAAATTACTTCAATTATACTTATTTAATGTGACGGCTGCCCTTGTTTTTTGGCAACGAGCTTTTCAATGTCTGGTGAAGTTGTAGATAATGCGCAACGAATGTCAGATTCAATGTCAAATCGGTTTCGTGCTTTAGATTTGATAGTAAGCAACGCAGAGAAGCCGCACTCGCACAGGTAAGTTGAAGAAAACGGAGCCAAAATATTCAGAGCATGAATACCTAGCCGTGGATAGCAACGTTGGATTTTAACCCAAAACTCTTCTAGGTTGCAAGTGTGAAATTCATCTTTTGCAAAAGAATCGTTTGTTAATTCTATAAATTCTTCTTGAATTGCTTCAGGAACATCTTCCACTTTACATACAAAAGGATTTCTAGCTACTTTCATCAAAATGCTAGAAGTATTTATCTCGGGAAAATATCGTTCAAACTCATTTTGCAGGTTTTGTAGATGACTGATGATGTCCTCCTTTAAATTTTGTTCAAAATCATCTCCAGTTATCTCAGTCAAGCGGTGAAATGATGCAAAATTATCATTATTTGCTCGTTGGGTCCAAAGCTTGAGCTTTGCCACAAATGCATTGATGGCATCAGTGTGCACGATTATATTACTTCCTGGGCCTTGCAGTTTCTTGTTTAGTTGATTTAATGTTTCGAATATGTCAGCAAGATAAGCTAAGTACGTAGAAAATTCGACGCCACCAAATGTTAACAATAAATCATTTTTTTGTTTTGCAACCAAAAACGACTTGACTTCTTCTCTTAGTTCGAAAATACGAGAGAGCATGTTCCCTTTTGAGAGCCAACGAACTTGAGTGTGATATAAAAGTGCGGTATGATTGGCATCCATATCTTTGCAAAGCTTGCTGAAGAGTCGAGTGTTGAGCGTTGAACTTTTCACATAATTAACAACTTTAATCACAATAGACAAATGCTCGTGAAGTCTCTTCGGAATGGTTTTGAAAACGAGCGCCGCTTTGTAAATCATGCAATGCGTTCCTTGAATTGTTGGATTTTTCTGCTTTATCAGGGAAACCAATCCAGAGTTTGCACCAATCATGGTTGGAGCATCATCAGTGCAAACCCTAACAAGCTTACTCCAACTCAATTCGGTTTTGTCAAAAAAGTCCATCAACAATTGAAAAACATCGGCTGCCTTTGATGTTATTTCCAAAGGTTGGCAGAAGAGAAATTCTTCACTAATCCTGTCATCTGCAACATATCTGATATACACAAGTAGCTGTGGGAGATTGGAAATTCATTGTTTGAGATTGAACAAGCCAAAACCAAAGTTTCATTGTTTCACTGTGATACAAGCCAAAACCAAAGTGACGTCAACTATCTTTTCAACACGTTACCGCATAACGTCAGTAACTGTTGGTCACTACTCTAGTAAATTGAAAAAGATATATTTATGTTGATATACGTATATATATATATTATATTATATAATATATATATATGAGTGTCCGTAAAAATGTCCGTAAAAATGAACGTAAAAAAATATATATAATGAATTAAAATATGCCTAGCGGTAATATTTGCTATAAGACGAATTCTTAAAGCAATAGGACATATTATTCTGCTAATAATTTCAATCATAATTATAAATATACATAAATACATGGGCGATGAAGGAGGTAAAAAATGAGCTAAATTTTTATTTAATTTAAAAAAAAATAAGGGAATATATAACGATATTCATAGTAATAATCTTAAAAAAATATTAACAGGAGAAGAAGTGAAACAAAAGTTATAAGGAATTAAAGATAAAATGTTTATAATTAAAATAAAAGTAAAAATTGTTATTAATTTTTTTAAATTAAAAAAAGGTTTATTAATAATATAAACAATAAATATAATAAAATTTTTAGAGAAAAAAAAAAATAATAATAATAATGTAAAAAAATAATATAATATAGGTATTTCGAAAGAAATAAACATTTACGTATGTGTTTTTTAGGTTTATGAAACCTATAACTTATTTTATATAGTTTATAACGTAAGATGCATGTGTGCTTTTTTTTATAGACAATAAAATAAATTATATATTATAATCTTTTCCAGTTAATCTTTCTAGATAAACTACCTTGTTACCACAAGTAAAAGATTAGCCACAAGGTACAAATTGGTGTGCCTTGTTCTTTCTCAGCATAACTTTACTGGACTGATGAGACCCGAAAGGTCGAAACAGTACTGTCTCCAGTTATATTATATTATATATATATAAAGATATATATATATTATGTTTGCGCTGTTTGAACTCATACAATTAAACATATCTTTCTCAATTTACTAGAGTAGTGACCAACAGTTACTGACGTGTTTCGGTAATGCGTTGAAAAGATAGTTGACGTCACTTTGGTTTTGGCTTGTATCACAATGTGATGCCAGTTATACGTTTCTTGTTGTAGTTAATAGTATTTTAATTTAAATTTGTAAAGCTTTCAAAATAGTTTTTTCACTGCAGTGTAATTATTAGGCTCATTTTTATCCAAATTTGTTGTTTTTATATTTATATTTTCCACAGAATTGATAGAATTGTTAAGTGATGATGATCTTGTGATCGAAATCGATTTTAATTTTTTAATAACTTTTTAATACAGTCATTGGGCAGCGACAGATTTTTAAGTTTCAAACTTGTCTTGTTTTTGTATAGGAAGCTCATTTACCCCCATAACAAAAAAATTTACCCCCAGGGGTAAAATTACTTCAGGTTAAGAATCGCTGGTTTAGAACTTAAAATCGTTTTCAATAGAATTTATTTTATTTTTTTTCTTTTCGAACTTATTAATTTTATTTTTTCTTTTAGAATTTATTAATTTTATTTTTTATTTTAGAATTTATTATTAATATTAATTTGAAACTAAATTGATTTGAAACATTAAAAGATAGGGTTTGGACCTTGGTTCATTGGAGTCTAGGGTTCGGAACCGTAAGCGGGATGATGACGTCAGCGCTGGAGTGCTCCATCGAGCTCCAGCGCTCCAGCTTTGATGACGTCACAATTGACACCAAAATTCCTTTCATATACTACTGGCGCCATTACTTTCAATGTTTTATAAACCACGGTTTTCTTTACAGCTACCTTCATAGAATCTCTCAACCTTCTTTTTGCCGCCAGAAAGAGTTCGTCTATGGAATGAAGCTTTCTCGCTTGCGGCGCAAGTGAGCGCGAAACCAATGGTGTGCTTTCTTTTTCCAAACAATCAGAGACGCCGTTTCTTTCGATGTCTTTTAATGCTATATAAGCCAAGGCTTTTTTGCAGTTCGTCATTTGCCAACGAGTTCTTCTGACAAGAGTTACCCAAAAGAATTTTTAAGAAAACAATCTTTTTAAAGATTACCAAATATTGAAAAAGCTAATGGCTCTGTTTCTTCCAATGGCTATTTCAGAAGACAAGTGTAGAATGAAAAAGAAGTCATGACTTTAGAACTGTACCTGATTTCTTTATTTTTGTCCCTAAAGACTAGTGAAGACTAAAAAAAAATCTTTTTGGTTGTGGCCTCACGGTAACTGCGGGGGGCGAGGGTCTTTTCAGAAACCCTAGTTTAGAATGAAATCGCGTAATTTGGTTAAAATATAAAAAACATAATTGTCATCAAAAGAAAATAATAATCGTTTTTATAAATTTTGTCACTATATCCAAATTTTTACTTTTGACCAAGATAGAGAGACGCAGATCAGCGTGAGAGCAAACATAATGGGCAGACCACCAATGAACAATTAATTTATAAGATTTTTTTGATGAAGTAAAATTGCTATCGTTACAATCTGTTCACAGCTGTACTTAAAAGTAATAAACTTAATAGATTTTTTAAATTTTTGTGCAAAAAATTTCGCTATAATCTTTTTTGATGAAGTAGTTTGAGAATGATAATGGCTTAGCGAGTTTGTTTTGATTTTAAAATAGTCAGATTTATAAGTTGTATAAATATTAGTTTTGTGTCTTAGAGAGATTCTTAAAATTGTGGTTTGTTTGTTTTAGATCGCCTTTGGTTGCTTAGTTTAAGTGACAAAGTTGAGCAGATCATCTCAGCTTAGATATAAGTATGTGCGACAAAACTCGACTTTATGGTGCACTTGTGTTAATTGGTTTTGATTTCTGGTTTTGCAGCATTTTGAGGCTACTTCAAGTAAAATGTTTTGGGCCAATTAAGATTTTAGACATGTTAATTTGTTAAAAATAAAAAAAGATTACGTGGATTTTTTGCAATTTTAAACCATTTATTAATTCCATTGCTAAGTGATAAAATGAAATGAAAAGGTTCAAAATAGCAATTTCTTAACTCGCCGTGAATAAAATTCTCTCTTATTATTTTTGATAAACCTATTTTTTTTTCTTTATCTTTTGTTGTTGATTAAAAATGGAATACTCGCTATAATCCAATTTAACTGAAGCAGGACTTTTTAAACGGTTTTTGCCTGCCGACTCACTTTTGATCAAGACTTTTTAATCCTAGAATTTCTTGTTTTCGCTTTCATTATTATGCAACAATCTCATCGTAAAAGCTAAGTGTTGTTTTATTTAATATTTCTTCATATGTACATTTGCATCAAACTTTTTGCGCTAGAGAAGATACTCACTCAATAGAAGCACACTCATTGATGGCTTCAAAAAAAAAAAAAAAAAAACGAGCTGGTGCAAAAAAGAAAAGGTGATTAGATTTTAAAATCCACTATGCAATAAAAAAAAATATTTCAAATAAATAAAGACCTTTTCATAGTGTTCACTTTTTTTCATCCTCTTTTTTTAAAGTAAAGCAGATCCTTAAATGTACATTAATTGAATAATTATTTAGAGTTTCATGTTACTAAGGCCAAAAAAAATCTTCACATTATTTTAACAATTTTTTCAAGTTGTCTTGGTTTAGCTAAAAAGGGACGCATTTTTTTGCTTAACGAGGCCACTCTTATGACATTTTTAGGGGAGCGTGGTGCGGCCGCTCAGTTAGCCGCATACTAAAGTCATCATTGAGCCCCCTGATTTGAATTCAATGAATGCAGTAAAAGCGGCAATATATCACACAGGAAGCAAAAGCGTAAAAGCATTGACAAGTATGGGAATTGTAGAAATCAAAAAGTAACTTATTTGTCCGTTACTTATTTGTCCATATTATACTTTAATTTGATAAAACGAATTGTCAAAAACATGGGTTTCGAGTTAAAAAATTGTTATAGGAATTAGAAGTACATCACTCAACTTCGTAAACCATTTTATCATTATTTCCATAAAAAATATTCTTTCATAGTCCTGGTAGACCTTTGTTTCTACGACTTCACCTACATTCACAAAAAACTCAAATATTTAACCGTTTTTGCCAAAATACGGACTTTGGTGAGAAAATAATATCCTTTCTTCTTTGTTCTTAAATTTGTTCCTTGTCCACGATTTGCAACAAAATTCGCTTGATCTAGGAAGATCTCGTCTCCTACTTTTAGCTCGATCAAGTCATCTTCCGGAGACTGATCTTCAACAGCAACATGCCAGACATAACCTCCTCGATGATAATGATATATAGTATCTAAAGAAATTGAGTCAAAAGTCCGATCTCTCTCAGCTTGCTTTAATTCATTTATGAGTCGGGCAACCTGTAATAGAAGAGTATAAATCTTATTTGTATATTTTGTATTAACATTAAAAATACATAAAAAACGGTAATATTTTAATAGATTTTAAGTTTAGGTATAGCTTCATTAGTTTCTTTTTTATGATACTGCATTTACATAAAAATTAGGTAAATGTTTCTGCACCTTTATTTTGTAATTAAATTCTTACTCATTACATTTAAAAGCGTTTAGATCAGGGTTGGGGAAAAATTTTCAACCTTGGGCCACCATGAGATTTTGGAATGATTTTCGGGCCGCATATAAACTGACATTAACAAATTTGAATAATTATGGGTCGTTATAAAATATCATTAACAATAAACTTTGAAATATCTTTACAACGTCTTTATGTATAAAATCGACCAAGCTCATTATAAAGATAGCATCAGTTTTGCATCAAGATAACTATGGCGTTCTACAGTAATATTCAAGCTGTCTATTTTCGGAAAAACTAATTTCGGCGCTTTCTTTGTTTATCTGTTTTAACAAGCAACTCTAAATAACTGTTACATTACTATAAATTAAACAATTAAAAACTTTAAACTGGCAACACTATACTGGTGTCTTGGAAAACTGGTCCAGGTAATCATTTGCCGATCGCATTGAACTTAACGTTTCAACAGCTATTTTGTGAGTCAAAAAGATACTCAGATGGTGTGATATAAAAATATTTTAAAAATTCTGTCCAGACAAAACAGACAAAACAAGATTGCTTTGCAAAACGGTTGGGTTCACAGAAACCAAAAAAAACCCTTTGGGTCAAAATGACCCCTGCTGGTACTTCTAGGTATATTACCACCTACAAGCTAATTCAAAACATATTTTTTGCGAAATTGCCATTAGCATGTACAACTACTAAATTTAGGAAAAGTCACGAAGTTTCACGTCTCTATTCGAATCAACCTTGCAAGATATTCGCAAATAACATGATGCTATGGGTCAAAATGACCCTTACGGTACTTCTATTGTTAAATTGCATATAATCAAAAATTTTGTCAAAACACTGTTAAATTATGGTGATTACTTGAAACTTTATAAACAGAAAGTCGAAATTAGATGATGTTAATTATCCACCTTTATACCAAAGTTACTCCGACGTCGATGTGATTCTCAAACTGTGTGCTGCGGCACACTTGTGTCCCTTGAGAGATTTTCAAGTGTGTCGCGAAACTTTTTAAAAAATATGAATCTTTAGATAAGTTTTTCGGTCAAGTTTTCTAGAAGGTCCAGTGATTAGGTTTGAATTACCTTCTTATTATTTTTAGTAACGATATTTCATGGGACGCATTTAGCCAAAGGTAACTATTAGCTCTGTGGTGCCGCGTATAGGCTTTGCATTAATTCATTTACATGTTATCGCATCAATAGTAAAATTAAAGTACTCGTTTTAATTTAATTTTTGCGATTGGTTTCTCTTTGTAAAGATTTTGATGTAAGGATTTACGGTTGGAAGCGGGCAGTGCAAGTAACTACACATTTTTGCACCAAAGTAGATGTCAACAAAAAATTATTACTTCTTAAAAAGTAGACTGGCATATTTTAAAGCAAAAAAATTGTATGCTCGGAGCCATTTCTCACTTTCTTGTTGATCTACCAAAGAGGATAACTTAACCTTCTCCGAAATCAGAATTCAAATCATTAATTAACTAAAATCAGGTTTTTTACATATGGTGGTGGTGGTGGGTTTACCCGACCCATTCCTGGGGATGGGGGCGCGGATCAACTCCGCGGAGTCCCAGTAATCGGGCGACTCCTCACGGACGGGACCAGAGGTCCAGAATAGAGAGGAAATGGCCAAATATGGCCCGACGCAGATGGTCCAGTACAGGGTAGTCTAGCACGAGATGTGAAAGATCCTGTGATTCAGAACCACAGTTGCTAAATGAAGGACTCTCGGCTCGACCAACCCGTGGAGATAAGTGTTAAGGAGAGCGCTGTGCCCATTGCAGCATAAACGGGAGAGAGCAGAGCAAGCGGAGCGAGGGAGAGTAAGTTTCTCGGGAGATTCTGGAGGGATATATGTTGAAAGAGACCAGATTGGACACTGCGTCTCCAACTAGTGTAGAAGGATAGTCTTTGTGAGGAAATAAGGGATGCGAGGGGCACTGATATTTTGGAGGAATCAAGAGAGGCTCCGACTTTAGCAAGAGAGTCAGCTAAGTCGTTACCTGGGAGGAAGGAGTAACCAGGTATCCATTGCAAATAAACTACCTTGGATTTGGATAAAACATTGAGGAGAGATTGTGTATCAGATAGGGGTTTGGGTGTTAAATATGGTAAGGGAGCGGAAAGGGTTGATACGACAGATAGAGAGTCAGAAAATAAAGTGATGGATTCAAAGTTACATGTCTTAGAGTGAGAGATACATTACTAAAAGGTATGTAGGATGGAAAAAGTCACGCTTTTTGTAGAATTTTACAATTTCATTATAATTGTATCAATGTTGTACCTCTTGACTGCTTAGTTAAAACCCAAAACCACGGTCAAGTAGTGAGTTTTAAATATACCACAGGTGGTGAACCTTTAGTCCCATAAGTTTTTTGTTCGGCCTCTATAACAATTTAAAAAAACTAACAGAATTACATGTCAATGGATACTAGTGAAAATAAAAAATCTTTTTTATTGTAGAGAAATTGTAGACATTTTAGGCAGCAAAATCAAGAAAACAGGATCATATTCAAATTGACGACCTTTTTTTAGCGATCACCACAACTTAGAGACAAAAATCAAGGAAGTCGGGACAGATTCAAAGTGAAGACTTTTTAGCGATAACTATATTTTAAAGACAAAAATCAATAAACCCGAGATAGATTCTTGGCTATTTTAACTTATGCGGCCTTCTTTGTTACTGCCTAATATAAATTAGCTTCTAATAAGAAAAAGGTTTCCCATTTCAAAAATATTTCATTTAAATGTTAAAGTCGCTGTATGTGATTCTTTTTGCTGCATCAATTAAATTTTTGGAACCACAAAAAACCTAAGTTTTTTTGGCTTTAAAGCTGCTTTACCAACCAAGCTTAAAACTTAAAATTTTTTTCATTATTACCTCGATAAAATACCACTCATGCATTGCGCTTCACTGCTTACATATCATCTTTGTTTACACACGAGTGCTTATAGAATATGATGCAAATATTAGCAATTTTGAATTAAATGTAACATTTGATTTAATATATACGCAACGGTTCGAATCCGTCCCAATCTGTTCGATAGGCGGTGGCCCATCCGACGTTGATCCACCCGACGCTGATCCGACGTCGGGTCAGTCGGCCGACCTAGGTTCACCCGACGCGGTATTGAGCAGCACAGCGTCGGAGAAACGACGTCCTTCCGACCATCAATTGTTAATTTGGGAATAAATTTTCTCAGATTTGAGATTCAAGTTTTGTTTTGTGAAGCTGCTTTTGTGAAAACATTGAGGTAAAAATAACGTTCGCTTCATGTTCAATTAACTTTGTTTGTATTATGTTTCAGTATTTTAACTTTTTCAGGTTTTTTAATTGTGTTGCGTTAATAAAAACTTTTTTAAATCAAGTTTGTATACAAAAAAAGTAAACTTTAAACTACTATTTAACTTATTTTTAATAGCTAAAAATAATACATTAATAAAATCACAAAGACATACGTTAGAGGAAAATGTTCCAACGAAAAAGTTACAATTTCTTAACATTTCAACGTCAGTTATTATTCCAACAACACCGTTATCGCTATAACGATCCGTCTTCACATGGATGTCGTACATTGGATCAAGCAAGATTTCGTAATTTTTATAGCTGTAAATAAAGTTTTCTTATGAGCAAAACAAACATAATTTTTTTATAAGTAAAGCAAGAACAATTTGTTTTTCAATAAAACAAATACTTATATACGTATTTTTTATTTTTGATTTAGTTTTTCAAGACCTCTTTTATTTTTCAGTTTTTTTGCGAGAACTTTTTCAGGTTTCAAAGAAATTATTTAGCTTTGAAAAAATTTAACAAGTGTGTGTACATAAAGTTGATGTGGCAAGGCGGCAGTTTCGCTGACAGAAGAGAGAGAGAGAGATCTGTTTATTTGCATCAAACCTTTTCTATATATTACCACTTAAAACAAAGAAAAAACAATGATTTTACATTTTGAAATTAAACAAACTGATAATAAGCCATATATATCAAATCAAAATGCACTATTAAGATGTGATGCAGGGTAGGAAGGGACAAAAAGTCATTTAATCACTACCCCCAGCTTATTTCAAAGTTTCATTACAAACAATTTAATAAATTAATTAAGTTTTTGGTTTATAAAATTGATTATTAACTTAGAAAAAGATTAGCATAAGACATTTTACATCATAAAATAAAAATCACCTTACAAACATGATGAAAAAAAACAAACAAAACAAACAACAACAAAACAAAGGCCACATACATATAGATAAAATTTAACGACAGAAAAATAACTCGGCATAAATTAGATTTAAAATAAAGGCAAATAGTGTAAAAACGACAGCACAACGATGAAAAACAAACAAACAAACAGGCAACAAAAGGACGAAGAAAAAAAAAGCTTATAAGATTAAATTAAACAACAGAAATAGATCTTACCATTAATTAAATTGAAAATAAAGGTAGTAGCATAAAACAAACAACATAGCAGATTTCAGAGTAGGTACAAATAGCACTAATCCAACAACACAATAATGAAAAGAAAAAAGTACAAAAACAAAACAAAACAAAGGCCAATAAGATTAAATCAAACCATAGATTCTGAACATAAAATTTATTGAAATAAGACAGTTAGCATAAAACATAAAACAATAGATTTCACCAGGCAATTAAGGATTAAAAAGGTGCACAAAGAGAAATACAAAACATAATATTTCTTTAAGTAAAACCTTAGAACGTTAAATTAATTTTACAGTACATCTACATGTAGTTCATTTTGTATTAATACTAAGAATTTATAATTTATATGAGTAAAATTTGGACGTTGATTAAATTTCATAGGTATCTAGCAGGTACGTATTTGTACAATAATCTATGGTTTAATTCTTTGTTCGGTTCTTTTATTAATTGGCAACTTGTTTCACATTTTCATACAATTTACTATAAGACTATTAGAACATTTACAAGCCAAAAAATGTGAAATAAAGATGTTTTTATTGCTTGATTGCCGTGTGTTAAAAGCATGAATTTCATTTACTAGAGGGATTTTATCTTTAAACTCTCTGTCATTGTATAATCGAAGCATGAATTTCATTGCAGAATATTGGTACGATTCATTTACTTTTAATAATTTAGAAAATGCATACAATTTATTTAATCTTGTTCTATATGGTTGCATATTAATGTATCGTATAGCTTTATTATGCATTTTATTAAGGTTTTTTAATGCTGATTGATTTGCATTTCCGCATAGAACTATGCCATATTGCAATCTGCTTTTTATAAGTGCATGCTACACGAGCTTTAGGTTATTAAAGGAAAGGTATTTTTTTAAATGATGCAGCATTCCACAAATTGAGATATTCGGGTAGTTAATTTATTTATATGCGGTTTCCATTTTAGATTTTTATCAATTACAATTGACTTTTTGGCAAATTTGACTGTTATTTATATGAATGTTTATCATGTTATTTTCAGTTTTCTTTTCTCCAAGCATTATAGTGCTTGATTTTTGGGTGTTTAAAGTAAGCTTGTTTTTAAGCAACCAATTTTTATTTTTTTAAGTTCTTCATTGACCACTTTTTCTACTGAAGATGAGTTATAACCAGAGGCAAAAAGTGCTGTATCATCAGCAAAAAGAAGAGTTTTTAAGCTTTAAACATTTGGAAGATCATTTATGTATAGGAGAAATAAAATAGGGCCAAGGACACTACATTGTGGGACACCATAATTTATTAAATTTTTATCTGATTTAGTTGAATTTATACATGTAAATTGATATCTGTTTGCTAGATATGAAGAAATTAAATCACAATATAGCCGCCTAATACCCATTGCAATTAATGTTTGTTTTAAAACAGTGTGGTCTACTGTATCAAAAGCTTTTTTCAAACAAGAAAAATTCCACAAGTCATTTTATTGTTGGCCTGCTGATAACGCAGGTAATTTTCTAGTTCAATAATTGCATCACTAGTTCTTATGTTTTCCTGAAAAGCATATTGATTTTCTGATATGAGTTTGTGCTTATTAATAAAGTCAGTTAAATTATGTTTAAAAATTTTTTCAAAAATTTTTGGAAAGTGGGGTAAGATGGAAATTGGCCTATAGTTTGAAACAATGTCTCTATCACCCCTTTTATAAATTGGCAATACTTTGGCAATTTTTAATGCACTTGGGAAAACACCTTTATTAATACAATTGTTGATTAAATAACATAATGTTGGTGCTATTACGTTTTTACTTAATTTAAGAATTTTTACAGGTATATCATATGTATCATCACATTTACTGTTGTCTACTAAAATTAATTTCTCTTATGATACCTTCATCAATTACTGGTTTAATAAATAATGAAGAGCAAGTCGAAACAGTATTTAATGGTTTTGAAGGACTTGTTTTTGGAAGAGAATTTGCCAATTTTGATGCTATTGATGTAAAATAGTTGTTTGGACATGAAGATATATCTTTTGGTCAAAATAAGTCTTTATTAGACTCTGGACACTTAATGTTTGTAACTATACTACCTCTGGCAGATTTTCGTATTATGCTTTTAATCATTTTCCATGTATTTTTGTTATTGTTTTTGTTAAGTTCCAACTGGTACTGAAAATAATTTTGTTTTGATTGTTGTTTTACATGTGTTAGTATGTTATTGTATTGTTTGTATTTTTTGTAATGGATATGTGTATGTGAATGTTTACAAGAAATTTGATAAAATCTATTTTTCTCTTTTATACTTTTTTGAACACTTTTTGCTAGCCAAGGTTTAAAATAAAATTTGATTTTCTTTCTAGAAAGTTTTTGTTTTGGTGCATGAGTCTTGTGACATTTTAGAAATATATTTAAAAATTCTGAAAATTCTGCTTCTGGGTCTGAAAAGTTATTACCTAGGTTTCTTTTGCTTAAGCCCTTTGTTAAAGAATCTCAAAAATCAACTTCGGAAAAATTTAAAAAATCTCGTTTCAATATTTCACATGGTGGTCTACTTGCTGGTGAAACCTTATTTTTGGGTATCATCACAAAAAACTAGATTATGATCACTTATATCATAAGATATTGAGCCAGAAACAATATTACTTGCGGAATTATTACAGTATATATGATCTAATAATGATGGAGTTTGCATGTTCATGTACCTTGTAGGACAATTTATAAGATTAATTACACCTAAGGATTCAAGAGATTCTTTATATTGAATGATTGAAGGAGCATCATTGATTAAATATATGTTAAAATCACCCAGTATAAAATAGTTTAATCCTTCTAAATTTATTCTTTCTATAACACATTCTAATTTAAATTGAAAGTTAGACAGTGTTGTGCCCGTCAACAAAAAATCTTGACGGCGTTAGCGTCAGCGTCACCTCTTCAAATTCTTATCGGCGTCATTTACGCCGATAACGTTCAAAAATGTTAGCGGCGTCAGCGTCAAGATTAGCGTCAATCCCACAAATTAAAATACTGTTACGAAAAAATCATAGATTATGAAGTAGGGCAGAAAAATTAGCAAATTTCTGAATTGTCATAAAATGTTTTAATTTCAAAACAAAAGCGTCACAAAATGATTGTTACTCTTGTTTTATTCATTTATTTACTTCAGGTTTAGAGCCCGTACGAACCAGGAACACAAAACCTTAATAAAAACTAAGCACAACAGTAAAAGAAAAAAAGTTGCATTGAAGTAAATACTATTTCACAGATCTACGGTACAACATGGGCTGAATAATTCAGATACACAGCAGATTTTTATAAAAGCCATAAAAATGGGATTTAAAAAGAACATCTAAATTTACAACACTATCAATAAAATTATTATTTGACTGAAAGCTATTATTTATGAAAGTGAACGTATACTTTTTCTTAAAATAGCAATAAAAAGTAATAGGCTAATATTATGATAGACCTGAGATTCAATTCGTCGTCGTCGTTGTTTAAAGGGTATCCACTACAGGTCAGACACAAACAGGACTGGGGCCGAGGGTTTATCCTTTTACTACCCCAGACTGCTGCACTGCCTGAATCAGATGCTGGCAGTGGTGTTATTAAGCCAGCATCGAGTTTCATCATCCAAAACCGTCAGACCTCGTGCTCCATGTGGTGCCCGATGTATATGGCACGCTGTTAGTACATGGTCTGCGGTTTGCTCAGAGGCGCCACACTCGCAATTCGGTGAAGGAGCGAGACCCCATTTGTGCATGGACGAATGGAATCGCCCAACACCAGTCCGCAAGCGGTTGAGCTCAACCCCAGCTGCTTGGGGTAAGCCCACCCCAACAGGCCTGGCACCGGTCCCGGGCACAAAAGCACGGAGCCTGGAAGCATTTTCACAGTAATCCGTTTTCCATTTGTGATTTGTCGATTCAGAAGCGCGGATGCCAAGTGTGGCAAGGTTGTCCAAAAGATTCCGCGCAGATGAAACAAACGGGCGTCTGGATCTTAATCTCACTTGGCCAGTATCTGAGGACCCACTTAAGAGACCATACAAGATATGATCGGGGTCCAGAGATCCACGATTAATCAAGGAGAGTGTCGCTCCCATTTGGCGAAGCTCAACTGGCTGGATGCCTGAGAGTATAGGTAGGTGGTCCGTTGGAGTGGGACGCAGGCATCCAGTAACTATGCGCAAGGCGTCGTTCAAGACACTGTCGATGAGACGAGTGTGAGCACTGCGACACCAGACTGGCGCACAGTACTCAGCTGTTGAGTAGACTAGAGACAAGGTGACTATGCGTAGTGTTTTAGCACCAGCATCCCATCCCGAGCCCATGAGTCGCCCAGAAGTGTGACACGCGAAGATATATTTTTTTGCGCAATGCCACTAAGTGATGACGAAACGTAAGCGATTTGTCCAGTTTTACGCCAAGATAAGTAGGGGTTGGACAGAACGGTAAAAGTCTACCATTGTTGTAGACCTTTAGCTCACATTTGGCCTGTCGGCTATTTAAGTAAAAGGCTGTCGTCACCGTCTTAGTGTGACTGAGCTTCAACATCCAAGTCTGGAGATATGCTGAAAGTGTGGACATGTCTTGGCTTAAAGTTCCCTCCAAGTCCTTCCAGTTTCCAGAAGAATGCAACAATGCTAGATCATCAACATAAGCAAACTTTCTGGAAATCATGGAAGGAAGATGTTAAATAGGAGGGGAGCCAAAACCGATCCCTAAGGAACGCCGTTTTCAAGACGGCGTAGCCAGCTTTGCTTGCTGCCACCGGTGGTAAGGGTGAAACTTCGATTTTGGACAAGCTCCATAATCATTCTGACCATGTACTTAACTACTTATCCGGAAGTAGTCTCAGCAGCTTGCAGGTAAGGCCACGGTGCCAGACAGTATCATAAGCAGCTGTCAGATCGATAAATACGGCATCGGCCTTCTTTTGAGGCTCAAAAGAATCCTCGATGTTCTGGGTTAGCAGAACAACTTGATCTACAGTTGACTTCCCGCGTCGGAACCCAGCCTGCTCTTTAGGGAGCAGTGGATCAATTAATAATTCAACGCGGGCGTAGATAAGCCTCTCGAGGATCTTGTAGGGGACACAGAGCAGAGATATTGGTCGATAACTCTTTGGGTACCCCACAGGCTTTCCTGGTTTTGGGATCGCGACCACAAGCGCTCTTCTCCAGATCTAGGGAATTTTGAGTCGGCGCAAACAGGAAGAAAGTAAGTCACTTAACCAGGACTTCAAAGCAGCTCCAGCATGGAGTATAAGCTCGGGGCAGATGGAATCAGGACCCGGAGCTTTACTTGGTTTTAAATGTTGGAGGGCAGCAGCAAATTCTCTCTGTGAAAAATTGTCAAAGATATTTACTGCGTCTGGTATGGTGGCCCTCCAAAGGTCAGACACTTCTTGAGAGACAAGTCGAGATGACTTGCGATCAACAGCCTCATATTTCCCATTTTTAACCAGCTGAGATGCAATAGCATCGGCTGAAACGGGACAGTGACGAGGAGAGTGTCGTGACCTGCCAGTAAGGTTGTTCAAAATACTCCACGCTTTTCGACTAGAGTGTGAGAAGTCAATGCTCCGAACTGCTTCTGACCATCGATCCCTTCGCTTTCTGTCAAGCTTGGCAAGCAAAGCTGTAGCAGCCAAACTTGAGTCGTCTCCCTGAGGAGACTGCAGAAAGGTTTTATAGAGGGATTTACACTCTGCATCCCAACACGGAATATAATTATTTCGATACCCGCGTGGGATAGTCTTTTTGGCTGCTTTCTTAATGATGTTACAGAAGTCCTGGTAAGCCGCATCCACATCAAGTGAATTAGGCGGCAACAAAGTCTTTGCGAATTTATTCGTCAAAGCAATTTAGTGACTCCATTTGGCCTTGCGGAAGTTCCATCGCTTAACAGGCATGCTTGGCACTGCCATAGCAAACCTTGGTGGTGTAATAAGCGAGGGTCGATGTTGTAACCTGGGGAACTTCTCAAGGACACGGCTATCCGGTAAGCGACTGTTTTGACCTACGCTAGCGAAATCTAGATCTGGTTGGTGCCAGTGTTCCAGCGGCCGGAATAAAAACTGGCAATGTCCTTGGCATTATATAGGAGGGCAAGACAATTAATACTTGCCCAGACAGCCAAGCACTCACCATCCGGACTGTTGTCATCGTAACCCCAGTCAGCATGACGATAGTTAAAATCGCCAGCGTAAAGACAGGGGTGAGGAAACACTGGGAGATCTAGGGTTCGCAATCGCGTTGGCGGTGGTTTGTAGACGTTGACTATTTTACAACCATCAACGTCCACACACAACCACTCGATCTCCGATGTCGGTGGAGATTGGTCCAAAAGTGTGTATCTCAGTCGCTCGTGGACAAACGTGGCAAGGCCATACTTCCTGCTTAAAGAAGACCCAGCTAGTTGGTAGTTTGGTAGCACCAACTTCTCTGCATCAGTGCAGTGGGTCTCCTGCAGTAGGATGACGAGTGCCTCAGACTGCATAGCGAGGTGATGAAGAACGTTCATCTTGTTTGCAGTGAGGCCTTCGATGTTCAGCTGAAGAATAGTGGGTCTTCGGAACTTGTTGGCAATGTGCCCTGAAAAGGGCAGTCTTATCCTGTCATTGCCCCGTCCTGAAAAGGACGTTTGCCGATTAGCAGACCTACACTGAACATCGGAATAGGTGGATACCCTTCCGTTTTGGTAGGTTCGGTTTCGGTCTGTCATTTTAAAATCAATGAACAGACTTACTCACGGCCCAGGCTGCGAGAAAGCACCTACCATCTGGGCCTGGAATTTAATTAATTCTACAGCACCTCACAAACTCCATATTTACTTGCGAAATGCGCCGGGCAGAACGATTTTAAGGGGGAGTCATGATAAACGCGCTAGTCATGATAAAGATGAACATCAATTGCCACTAAAAAAGTTCTGGAATTTTGAGAAAATAAAATTCTTCTCCTAAAATCTTTCACTTTCTAATCGCCCATTTTTTTATTAATTTTCAAGGTGAGGACTGTTTAAAAAGGTCATGGTGTAATGAAAGATCCAAAATGACTTTCTACAGTGATTCTATCTGAATAAAGGTGTCCTCAATTTAACAGGAATTGGTACCTGCGCTAAAATTATCAATCCACCTGTGCCTGCCACCAGACAAAGCAGCCACCCACACAATTGGCTATTGATATAATTTAATGCAGAAAACTACGAATTTTCAATTAACTATAGTTTCTAAATATTTACAATATAAGTTAAAACAAAAACTACAAGATGCTATTAATTCGCTATTATTGACCTTTCTTTTAAGGTTCTCCACAAAATTCAGTGCTGTGTATCTGAATAGCTCCCTACATCTGCAGACAGTACATTTTATAAATAACATGAGGTATTTTGGATGATACTAGAAACCAAACTGCTTAAAAATGAGAAGCACCAGACTCGAGTTTCGCTCTTATTAGAGCTCGTCAGTGATGCATATCTCACTGCGAATCGAACTCGCTACATGTGGTCTTCCACGCAGGAGACAACACCACTAGACCACGCGAGCCCGACAAATTATTTATAAAATCATAAATTTCTTCGCTCGCCAAGCTCTATGAGTGTAAGCGCGATGCTTAACGCTTGTCAGGTAAAACCCGGTCATGAGGTGCGGCCTTGGTCTTACCACACAGTGGATTCTGTGTATTCCTTGCGCGGCAAAGCCGGGAATCATTTCCAGCTGCTTGTAATCGAGATTTTGTCGGGCTCGCGTGGTCTAGTGGTGTTGTCTCCTGCGTGAAAGACCACATGTAGCGAGTTCGATTCGCAGTAGCAGATTAAATCGCCAATTATATGCCAATGAAACATCAATTTTTACAAAAAATTTTAAAAAAACCTGCTCAAGTAATTTCATTCACCGCCAATATGTTTGCAGTCTTTAAAATCCACTTGCTTTTTTCTGCTTCGTTTAACTACCGCTAATGTGTTTACCGTTCCGAAAAAATCTGTCTTCGTCGTGTATAAAATTACTTTGTCAGCGTTAACAAATAATTTCTCTATTTAAATCGAAATAAAGTCAGAAAGACTATATTTAATATAAAAACCTGAAGAGGGCTGAAGTTAGCAGAAAACGTTCATTTAATTTTTTGCTTTTTGTTTTCTCTTTAATATGTAAATAAACAAATTATTTAAAAAAGATGTTAAATCCAATATGGCTGCTTTTAATAGCAATTTTATGGTACAAAAAAACCTCTCTTCCGAAATTATATTTTCTTTCTTTGTAAACGCCTGAGTCTCTTAAAGTTTGATTGTACGTATCACGTCTCAATTGTCATTTTAGAAAGATTCATTGGCCGCATTTTGTCCTTCATGCCGTCGCCTATGTCTGTAATAGAGAGTAAATTTTTATTTTCTTATTATTTTTTATTTATTTTTATTTCCATTTATTCTCCTAGCTCGCTAGACAATGGCGGAAG
The DNA here is from genome assembly GCA_963680785.1 of Diplosoma virens. Classification (NCBI taxonomy): domain Eukaryota; kingdom Metazoa; phylum Chordata; class Ascidiacea; order Aplousobranchia; family Didemnidae; genus Diplosoma; species Diplosoma virens. The sequence continues at coordinate 17,423,636 of OY796884.1, read as the reverse complement.
CGTTAACTTAGGGCAAGCGATTACCTCAACCAGCTTTCGGAGATGCCGAGATATTGCTAAATCTACAATTATAAATTACTAATCATTAAACATTGTTTCTATAAGATAGTTTAGTAGCTTCTTCGACGGGTTTTGATATTTTTTATTAAATTGAATACCAATTTTCAGAAACACTGTGGAAGCTCAATCGAAGGCTATAAAACCTTTTGTCAATTTAGTCTGGCCTATCACTAATTTAAAAAGCATTGAATTTAAGAAACACATTTTTATAAAGAGGTTACGCTGGGTTACGAATCAGGAGACAATTTCTCGATCAACTAGAAAAAAATTAAACTTAGCAAGCTATCAAATTTTGACAACAGCCAACTGGACAAAAAAATTTATTTGGTTGTGCACAATGTACATGTAGTATTTTCAGCAAACGTCGTTCTTACTATTGCGGTGAAGTTGGGATGAAAATACGCGCACCTTGGATGAATATGGTTTTCTATATTAAAATTTATAAAACAAAAATAAACACAAATTCAAAAATTAACACAACACACGAACACTTACTAACTGAAATCGCTTCACAATCTCCCAAACAAGATTGACGTTTGCGTTTGATTTGAAAATGGCCCACGAGGGTTCGACTATTCGTACTAAGATAACACGTGAAGAGAGGCGGGACGAGAAAGCAACTTTAAACGATATCATTATCGGCAAGAATTACGTAATGCAATAAAAAATAACTTTTGGTCTAAAAAGTATTGGCGGGAAAAAACTAACTTCTGATGATCCCATTGCCGAAAACAATTACGTAAGGCAAAAATAAAGCAACTTATGATCTAAGAGGTATTGGTGGGAAAAGACAACTTTATATGATGTAAACAGCGAAAGCAATTACGAAAAGCAACGAAAATAAAGCAACTTTTGATTTAAAGACATTGACGGAAAAATCAATTTTAGTTAAAAAATCTAACCTTGACTGAACTCGAGTTAAAAAATCTAACCTTGTCTGAACTCGATTAACACTTACTATGGATAGCGCTGGATATCGGTCGAAGCCTACTATTGTGATCTATACAGACTATATTGAAATTGCAATTACTATTTTTGTAGTTTTAATAATATGAAAATTAACTATACTGTAAAATTATTTATTTAGTAGCCTAGTCTGTTCGCTCTATAACAAAAATTAAAATTTATTTTTCTGATAACAATTTTCTGTGTTATGAGTCTCTGTTTTGCTAATATTTTCCACAGACCACAATTATGTGATTTTTAGTTGATTGAATTTGCCAACTGTGCTGGGACTAGAACATTTTTAAGCACCAAGTATTTCTTTTTTTTTCTTTTTTTTTGGGGTTCAAACAACATCCTGCGAAAACAAAGAAATTGTTATCGTGCCCTTAATAAAAACAGCTGGCTTAAGCTCCTCAACTGCGCTTCTTTGATTTTGCGGCTTTTAATTAAGTTCCAGCAGGTGGATTTTCGAAAAACTTTTAGAAAGCAAAGTTGTGATCCTTGAGGACATTTTTAGCAATTGGAAGCAGCTACATTTACAAAGCAAGAATTCGTGAGGACCTTTTAAAACTTTATAGTGCTTTTGCAAGTAGTTTATTTGACGTGGTCTAAATCTGTTTTTACATGCTGTAGCTTTGGTAACTTTTTTTCTTAAATGAAAATGGGCCATTGGAGTCAGAGATTGAAAAATTTTTGTATATATTTTCGCCTTGCAAAAAATAATTGACCCTTAATGCTTGACGCAAAAAACAAGCAAAAAGTAGTCGGCGTCACCTATTCCGTCAATCGAAAAATATTTTTACGGCGTTTGCGTCATCGTCAACAAAAAATTGTCGCCGACATTTGACGCCGTCAAGTGCCGTCAACGCACAACACTGAAGTTAGATATTGATGAATGAGGATGGAAGTAAATCTCCCCCATGACATAAGTTTCATTACAATTATTAGATTTAATTTCAACCCAAATATCTTCAACTAAGTTTTCGTTCAAGAATAAGTCAGGAGGAATTTTATAATTTAATCGTGTTTTTAAATACAGTATATGCCAATACCTCCACTGTTCGTTGGAAAATTTGATGAATGAAAATTATAATTTTCAATAGATTGTTTATATTTTTAAGTTTTGTTTCACTAATTACCATCACTTCTGGAGAGCAGGGTAACAACTCAAGTAGTTCATCAATTTTATTTATGTTTTTATTAAGACTCCTTACATTCACATGAAGAAAATATTATGCTTTGTGTAACTTGTTTTACAGAGTAATTTAGAAAACTCAGAGATACTCAAATTTGGTTTGCATACAGATTCATGTATTGCGTGAAGTAAAAGATTTTTCTTCCCAAAGCTTTTCATCTGACACTCTTCAGGGGAATCGTCAGAATGAAGCAGAATTGAAACCGAACTAAGTTATAAAGGGGGAAAGTAGAGTTCTCATTGGCTGAAAGAAGTTAGCCAATGAGAGAAAAGATTAAGAAATTTTCAAAGAGTAGATGAATTCTTTTTGCTTACATAGGAAGGGGATTGAGAGATTTAATGAAAGTCGCTTCAAGAGCAGAAAGGTGAAAGGAAGAGCGACCTCGAGCGAGAATAGAAAATTTTTCGTTGCTGTAATGAAGGGCGCATTGGGCGTTGTCAAGAAGATGTTGACCAATGGCAGATTCGTGAAATTGTTGTGGGCGTGTGTTGTTCTTGCAAGAGCGGGAAAGACTTTGGCGGTTGGCCGAGGCACGAGGATTGGTGATGGATCTAGGAACGTGTTGTTTAATTCGCTCTTCTAGCCGTTGAGACGTGCGACCAACGTACCGACTATCGCAGTGGCACAAAAACTGGTAAATAACATTGCTGTGATGATGGGAAGGCAACACGTCTTTCTTAATCGCTGGAAGGAGCTGTCGGGTGTTGAAAATAACACCTGGTTCGACGGAGAAAAAGCAGCGTTTCACAGCAGACGTAATCTGCTTTCCAAACTTCATCGAGACGTTTCCAATCCATGGGATGTGTAGGTAGACAGGGCACTTTTTTACTGTGTGGACCGGGTTAGAATTTAGTTGTTGAAGTTTTCGCTTGAAAGCCGAATTGATTACACGTTCCGAGTAGCCATTTTCCAAAAGAATTGAACGAATTTTGCCAAGCTCTTGGTCCAGTTTGCTTTTAGAACAAATCATAAAAGCTCTGTGAACGAGAGTACCAATTAGATTGATTTTTCGTTTCTGGGGACTAAAAAAGTTCCAACGTAGATATTGGCCAGTGAAGGTGGGTTTCCTGTATACTGAAGTTAGAAATTCTGAATCATGCCTTTCTACCAACACGTCAAGGAAAGAAAGAGAGTGATTAGATTCCTTTTCATAAGTGAAGCGAAGTGAGGGATGAAGGGAGTTGAGCTGGATGAAAAAGGTGTTGCAGTCTTTTTCATTGTTGAATACGGCGAAAGTATCATCAACGTACCGGAAGTACACTAACGGTCTTTTGGCGATGTTGAAAAGTTTTGCTTCTTGGTAGCCAACAAAAATGTTTGCTAAAGCTGGACCAAGCGATGAGCCCATAGCGACGCCGTCGATTTGTCGATGCATGTTGTTATTGAAGCTAAATTCCACAGAGGAGGTGGCTAGCTGCATTAATTCGACAAAGATGTTGCGTGGAAAGGATTGCGCCATTGAATCGTCATTGTAAAGGGCATCAGCGCAGATTTCTATGGTTTCAGCAAGCGGAACATTGGTAAAGAGACTGGAAATATGAAAAGAACAAAGAAAGACAGAAGAAGGAGAAAAGGTAAATTTTCGGACTTCATTTACAAAGGTGAAATAATCAGACACACAATTGGAAGAAAGGTTTTGGAGAACAGGTTGAAGAAGAGAAGTAAGCCATTTAGCTAGCTGATGTTGGGCCGATCCGGTCATAGACAAAATCGGACGTAAGGGTACGTCCTTTTTGTGTATTTTCGGAAGACCATACATGCGCGGTCGCTGAGAGCCAGTGGGTCGGATTGCTTCGTAAACTTGCTTAGAAATTAGGTACTCTTTCCTCAGCTGTAGTAACCGTCGTTGTATCCGTGATTCAATTTTAGCGGTGTTGTCTTTGTTGGTGACTGGTCCAAGATCAAGAAATTTGGTCGTGTCATTAAGAATCGTCTTCACCTTGTCATAATCGTTGATTACAACGACAAGATGAAGACCGTTAGTGTACTTCCGGTACGTTGATGATAGTTTCGCCGTATTCAACAATGAAAAAGTCTGCAACACCTTTTTCATCCAGCTCAACACCCTTCATCCCTCACTTCGCTTCACTTATGAAAAGGAATCTAATCACTCTCTTTCTTTCCTTGACGTGTTGGTAGAAAGGCATGATTCAGAATTTCTAACTTCAGTATACAGGAAACCCACCTTCACTGGCCAATATCTACGTTG
>OY796884.1:17362000-17419026 GCA_963680785.1 Diplosoma virens | reverse complement strand
AGTGTTAGAAGGAGCTCCACTGTGAATTTAATATTATTATGTTGAGATTTAAGCAATCGAGAAATTTAGTGCAGTGATCAGAATTATAGACTTCCATCCAAAATTATATTCTAGATACGTTGATGACATATTTGCTGTATTTGATAATTCTGATCACTGCACTAAATTTCTCGATTTGCTTAATTCTCAACATAATAATATTAAATTCACAGTGGAGCTCCCTTCTGACACCATACCATTTATGGAAGTTGAAATTAGGCTCAATGAAACAGGGATTGATACTTGGGTATACAGAAAACCTACAAACACCAATCTAATTTTGAATTTTAATGCGCTGTGTCCCACTAAATGGAAGTCTGGATTAATTCTATGTTTTTTAAATCGAGCCAAGCGTATTTGTTCCTCCGATTTTTTTGTTTGATAAAGAAGTTAGTAAATTAAAAAAGATGTTTTTGAATAATGGTTATCCTTAATCGTTTTTTGATAAAATTCTTGCGAGCTTTCATTCTTGTAACAAATTTTCTCAAAACATTACATTAGCTTTGAAAATAGTTTTTGTATACCGTATTTAGGTAAGGATTCACATCACTTTGCAAATCGTCTTTCTACGTTAATAAAAAACAAGTACAACTTAAAAATATCTCCAATCTATAAAACTTTTAAAGTAGTCAATTATTTTCAGTTAAAATCCAAAACTCCTGTGGCTCTTTGCTCAAATGTTGTCTATAAATTCTCGTGTTCGTGCGATACGAACAAGACATACATCGGTATGTCCTCCAGACATTTGATCACTAGAGTCCGGGAGCATCTAAATTCCAAAAGTCTACAGCAGTGGTTTTCAACCTTTTCTGTACCGTGGCCTATTTTTCAACCCAAGTTAACTTCAAAACCCACTTTGGTCAACAAAATTAAATTCCCATCCCAAAATCATAGTGTTCTCTAAAAAAAAAAAAAAAAGCTCTTCACTTGGAATTACTGCCACTTTTCCTTATTTTTGTCCCAAAATCGTAGTGTTCTCTAAAAAGAAAAAAATCTTCACTTGGAATTGCTGTCAATTTTTCCTATTTTTGTCCCAAAATCATAGTGTTCTCTAAAAAGTCTTCATGTGGTTGACTGCACAGGACGCCAGAAAAATGCCTAAAAAATGGGACGGATGGCAAGCCTAATTATACATATATATTATACATATTGCTTTCATTTTATTTATGCTCCATGGCCCACTAAAAAAACCACTGTGGCCCACAGGTTGAAAATCAATAGTCTACAGGATAGTGCAATTAAAGATCATATTTTATCGTGTGAAAAATGTTCTAATAATCGGTTTAATGAAAACAATTTTATAATAATACGTAAATGCAAATCAGAATTTTGTTCCAAGATTCACGAAGCTCTACTCATACAAAAGTTAAGTCCAAAATTAAATCGACAAAAATATTCGCAAACGGAGCTTCATATTTATTGAATATATTTTGATTGTAAATTTTTTTTTTCCTTTTTTTCTTCAATGACATCATCATCTGGAATTTAATTTATATCAATTTAGTTTCTCACTCGTTTTGATGTAAAATTTAGCTTGTTAGTCAAAAGTACAGCCTGTTTTTTAAAAATATACTTGTTTTTTGCTGTTGTTAATTTTTTATGTGTGTGTGTAAATTTAAAGTTAATTAATATTGCTAAAATTGTAGAAACCTGATGAGGGCTGAAGTAAACCGAAAACGTTTGTTTTCGTAAATAAGTTTAATGTTTGTTTAATAAAATGAAGAATGCTGAATCCATTATGGCTGCTTTTTTCAATTGTTGTCTGGTTGAAAAAAAACAACTTCTTTTAAGAAACTTTAAATGCTATTTCAGTTTTGATTTGTGCGACGGCTTAGAGTAAAACAAATATTAATCGGTCATACAACCAAGCCAAGCTTTGTAATAAAAAATGCTTCAAACATCTTGTTTATATTTCTGACCACTGAGTACTTTACTTTAACTTAGTAAACATGGACAACTTGATTTTAAATCAAAATATTCGCTTTAAATGCTATTTCAGTTTTGATTTGTGCGACGGCTTGGAGTAAAAAAAATAATAATCGGCCATACAATCAAGACAAGTTTTCTGATAAGAAATACTTCAAACATCTTGCTAACAACAACATTAAACATGGACAACTTGATTTTAAATCAAAATATTCACTTTAAATACTATTTTAGTTTTGATTTGTGCAACGGCTTAGAGTAAAACAAATATTAATCGGTCATACAACTAAGCCAAGCTTTGTAATAAAAAATATTTCAAACATCTTGTTGATATTTCTCACCACTTTTCTTTAACTTAATAAACATGGACAACTCGATTTTAAATCAAAATATTTACTTTAAATGTTATTTCAGTTTTGATTTGTTCAACGGCTTAGAGTAAAAGAAATATTTATCGGTCATACAACCAAGCCAAGTTTTGTAATAAAAAATACTTCAAACATCTTGTTTATATTTTTGACCAGTGACCAATTTATTGTAACTTAGTAAAAATGGACAACTTGATTTTAAATCAAAATATTAACTTTAAATGATATTTTAGTTTTGATTTGTGCGACGAGTTAGAGTAAAAGAAATATTAATCAATCATACAACCAAGCCAATAATAATAATAGTAATAATATTTGTTTGCCAAACGCACAAACATAAATTTTATAATACACACACACGATGTTTTTATGAATTGAACGATGTAAATGAGCCTAAATTTCTGCAAAAAATAGATAACTTTTCGGAAGATGGGATACTTAATTGGTTAACTACAAAAGAGTTTCTTGCCTCAAGCGGCTATTGTATGAAATGTTCTTCGAATATGGTAATACAGAAGAAAGCTTTAATTTTGGATGAAAATGTTTGGAGATGCACAAACCGTGTAAGTATCTGAAGATTTATTAGATGTTTGTTACTTGAAGTTGAAAAAAGTTTTGTGGGATAATAAAGCGCTTTTTATGCACGAATATGTTTGTCTTGAGTTATTCTAGTAAATTTTAAAATGTTACAAGTAATCCTTTACAGAAAAAGGTAGTTTTGCTGACTATCTTTAAAAAGTAACTGTGAGCAATTTCTGTTCGTTAAACTCACCCGGAATACCCCTGTGATTACTATCGCATCTTAGGGAGATCTTTTTCTTCTTGTTTTCTTTTTATTCCAGTCTGTTGCTATAGGGGGATTCTGGGTTAGTTCCACCGACTAGCAACACTTATGGTTCCTTCTTGTAGCGACCCGTTTTGGTTCATGTTCCTTGTTTAGCGGAACACTTTAGTAAGCTTCCGAAACACTCGTGTTCACGAACGCAGGTTGAGAAACGCTGCATTAAACATTCATTGTTTTTCCAACCCAAAGAGAATAATTAGAAAAGAAGCTTGCCTACTCTTGGCTTAATTATATTCTTGTATTACAAACAGACTCCTAGAATTTCTGAAATGCTGACTCCGACTCCTGACTCCAACTTTGACTCCGACTTCCTAGTACAACGATTCCCAACCGGGGAAGAATTTCACCATTTTAGGGGAGAAATTTAACTTTTGAGTTAAATCCCCTACTACTTATAACTACCACTTCAATGCAAGAAATAATTTCAGCCAGGAAATTGGTCCGGTACCGGTAACTGAATGAAATACTTGAATATTGGTATTACCAAGCCGTACTGCCCCCCGAATGGTATTAAGTTGACGCTAGACTTTTGCCGCATACACAACCTTTTTTACTGCACCAACAGATCTAGCTTCCCGCATCGTAGTGTTGATTGTTTTCCCATTACCGTTAACTAGCATACATTGTCAGTATTTGTTATGCTTCAATTATTTAATTATGACTGTCACAAAGACCATTGTGGTAACATACTGTTGTCAATAATAGGGGAATAATGTTTTTTTAGCTGTCCTTTAGATAAAGATATAGACGGGACAAGGGAGAAAGGTATGTTGGTAGGCTACGGTAACTCTTATTAGTCATGTTGAACATTTAGCAAAGCTGCCAAAGAAAGTTGAGACTTGCAAGGTTTTACAAGTTATATTCTGGAGCAGACTCTAGGTAGACTTTGTCAAAGCATATTATTAAAATACATTCCAGTAATGAGGTAACCAAAAGGCAGTGCAGCCTTAGTAGGTTGTGCAGTATGTAGACTGGCTACTAGGCCGGGAGTTCGATTGTTAAACAGGTAATAATTTGGAATATTAGAAGTTAGTTGCTCATATAAACTGAACATAAAACAGTTAGTAACATTTTATGTTTAGTTTATATGAGCAACTAACTTCTAACATAGGCTAGCCTGATGTAATAAAATTAGATATGCAGCCAAATACTAATAGCCAAAAACAGTTTTTTGTGTAGATTTAGCTTTATGTTTAGTTACTAGCAACATAGCAGCAAAGACATGAGTGCTAAAAAACGAAAATGTGATGTGATTTTTTAATTGTTATTTTTTAAATCAAAATTCTTCGCTAATTCTGATAAACCCAAAGTGACACCTTTAAGCCGAAATTGTGCGGATCCAAAGAAATGCGTTTTCTGCAAAGACGATCATAAAGTTAAAGACTGTTTGAAATTCACTAATTTATCGTTATCCGATCGAATATTATTCACTCGTCAAAATCGAATGTGTGATAACTGTTTTAAAGTAGATCACATTTCAAGTTTTTGTCGATCTAAAGCCTCATGCACGATTAAAGACTGTACTCGTAAACATCACACGCTGCTTCATCAAGAATTTGCTGATCACAGCATGAACCGACCATCACAGTCTTCTTTGACTAATCATAACTGGTCAACCGATACGAGGCGTTCTGTGAATTTTGCTACTAGCGATAGTAATCGTGTTTTTCTGAATGTTGTGCCGATAAAAGTCTTTCACGCCAATCGGGAAATCACCACCTATGCTTTCCTAGACCAAGGCTCGATTACCATACTCTGTGATCAAGAATTACTTGGCCAATTGGGTATTGAAGGAGAAGAAGTGTTCTTTGCCTTCACGACTGTTAACAGGAAAGACGGGCGCCATCAAGCAAAAAGAGTCAGTTTGACCATAGCCGGTTTAAATAACAACAATGTGGTAGATTTGCACGAAGTTTTCTCTGTCGAATCATTACCGATAAAGCCCAATAAAGTTCTGACCGCCGATGAAGTGAACGCTTGGCCGCATCTGCAAGGGCTTTATTTGCCCAAATTTCCCACTTCCGTAGGACTTCTGATTGGAGTAGACAATCCAGAACTTTTCTGGACACTGGAAGAAAGAAGAGGCGAACCCGGACAACCGTTCGCAGTTCGAACACGACTCGGTTGGTCACTACTTGGCGCTACAGCAACATATGAGAGAAGAAAGTCAGCGTAAGTAAACTTTGTGTGCAGATCAAATCCAGTTCAATCAAACCAGATTGAAAGACTATGGAAAATGGACTTGATTCCGGAAAGGCCAGAAATTGGGGTTAGCACTTCAAAGGAAGATCGTTTAGCCCTGATTTCAATGAACAAAAGCAAGCGCTTAGTTGGAGGCCATTATCAACTTGCCTTACCGTGGAAGCCGGGAGCTCCGAACTTCGATGACAATCGGAGCGGCAGAGGCGAAACTCAACAGCTTGAAGAAACGATTGGATAGAAATCTGGAGCTAAGACAGAAGTACACAGCTGTCATTGAAGGTTATTTGGCCAAAGGTAATGCAGAAAAGGTCGAAAAAGAAGAAACTGAATCAGAAGCGAGTTGGTATCTGTCACACCATGCAGTTTCACATCTTCGAAAACCTGACAAAGTTCGGATTATTTTCGACTGTGGTGCAAGTTTCAATGGAAAATCTTTAAACCAACAACTTCTCCAAGGCCCTGACCTTCTAAACAGCTTGGTGGGCGTTTTGCTTCGTTTCAGAAAGGAGAGAATCGCTATGGTGAGTGACATTGAATCCATGTTCCATCAAGTGCGAGTGGATCCGAAATACCGTGCCTTCCTCAAATTTTTATGGTGGCCACAAGGAGATACTACACTAGAGCCAGAAGCATTTTGCATGAAAGTGCACCTATTCGGTGCCACTTCATTGCCAAGCTGCGCAAATTTTAGTTTGTTACAAACTGCAGAAGATAATTCTGAATATTATGACCAAAGCATTGTAAAAACTGTTCAAAGAAATTTTTACATGGATAACTGTTTGAAATCTGTTTCCAGCAAAAAAGAAGCTCTGCATTTGTATCACCAATTGACTGACTTACTGATGAAGGGAGGCTTTCATTTAATGAAATGGATAAGTAACTCCAGTGAAGTTTTAAATGAAATTCCAATTGAAAAAAGGTCCTCATCAGTGCTAAATTTAAATAAAGAAGTGAACTTGCGTGTGCTAGGCGTTAAAGGGGATTTTATATCAGACAATTTTCAATTCAAAACTTGTATTAAATCAAAACCGTTAACCAGAAGGGAAATCTTGTCTATCGTTAGTTCACTGTTCGATCCCCTAGGATTTGTAGCCCCTGTCGCCTTGAGTGCTAAATTAATTCTGCAAATATTTGTCGACAACAATTAGGCTGGGATGACGAAATACCCAATGAAGACGCTGTGAAATGGGAACACTGGGTCAAGAGTTTATGTTGTCTGACTGAATTGAATATTCCACGTTTTTTATTGCAATAAGGATGTAGTTACGATTTTGTCAAATTGACACAAGTTCACCACTTTAGTGATGCATCACCTGGCGCTTATGGAGTTGTAACTTTTTTACGATTTGTGTGCGAAAATGACAATGTGATTTGCTGTTTTATATTTTCAAAAGCACGTTTAGCACCGCTTAAGGCAATATTAATTCCGCGAACTCTTTCGGACTTCCGAGGCGAACTCTTTCATCAACGCGTTCAGACGATTTATCTGTAGAAGAACGAAGCCGCACACCGTATTCAGCGATAATGGCACTAATTCAATTGGTGCAGAAAAGGAACTACGTCAAGCGTTGAAAGAGTTCAATCACAAGCACGTCGAAGAAAAATTGCTTCAGAAAAACATTCGCTGGAAATTCAATCCTCCAACCGCCAGCCATTTTGGAGGTATCTGGAAACGTTTGATTCGCTCAACGCGAAAAATTTTATGCATGTTGTTGCAGCAACAAACTGTTACTAACAAAACGCTGCTAACATTATTGCGGAAGTTGAATGCATTTTAAATTCACGACCACTTACGCCAATCATCATCGATCCAGAGGATAATGCTCTTCTAACCCCAAACCACTTATTGCAAGTTGGAGCGTCACCTAACTTGTCACCGGGTGTATTTTCAAGTTCAGATTTATACTCAAGGCATCGCTGGAAGCAAGTGCAGTACTTGGCTGACCAGTTTTGGTCCAGATGGTCACGCGAGTACTTGCAAACATTTCAGTTACGTCAAAAATGGACCACTAAACGCTCTATTTTAAAACTTGGCCATGTAGTGCTAGTATTCGACGAAACCAGGCCCCGAGGACAATGGAGTATGGGGCGTGTAATTGACACTTTCTCCGAAAAAAACGATGTCGTAAGACAAGCTCTGATTAAAACTGCAACTTCTGAGCTTAGAGTCCTATATCAAAACTGTGCCATATCATGACACAATCTCATGACGATGTAGCAAAGATCAATTAGGCTTAGACTGTGTAGTGAGTAGTGTGTAATCTGATTGTGTTCTGTAATTGATTAAACCAATGAAAATAGTTTTACTTTGCTCACCTTTTTTTTTGTTTTGGCCCTATGTACCGACCTAGGCTACGAGACCCCTTTTATGTATTGTTTGATAATGGGAAACTTTCTGTTTGATTTGAGAGTAAATGCCCTGGGAAATACATTTAAGTGGGACTATGTTACAGCAAGTTTGAGTGCCTGTACATGCGACGCTTCGTAATTCCTCTTGTACGCAACTGTAAGAGAACGCGCACATGATTTCAAAGTTTCAGCGCCTTTCGTGGCATTTGGTGATTACGACACAACGCGAGCCCAGCATGTGGCAATGAACAAAACGCCAGTTTAAAAAGGTTTGAAGTTAGAAAGGCTGACGATACTGTAAGCTATTCTAACTCAAACTTTAACTGTTTGGAAATAATATTTGTGTCGGCGTTTTTTGGTGATTCGGAAAACTGTTAGTGAGTGTTTCTCTTTTGTTTTATCTATTATTATTTGCTCGAACGTTCATTTTTCGTAAATAATTTTCGTTGTTAATAGAAAACCACTAAAACTGTTCCGAAGTGTGTTTCAACACAGAGATTCTGACGCTACACAAATAATCAATATTTGCTATTTTACACTTCTGTGCGTTGGCTTTCACGAGGAAAAGTTCCCGCAAGACTATTTGAGCTCCAGAGCGAAGTAAAGCAGTTCTTACTAAAATAGAAAAAGCACGAACTGTATAAACATCTTGAAGACGATCATTAGATTATTAAACTTGCTTACATGGCTCGTCGTCGTCGTTTGAAGGGTATCCACTTCAGGTCATACACAAACAGGACTGGGGCCGAGGGTTTATCCTTTTACTATCCCAGACTGCTGCGAGTTTCGTCATCCAAAACCATCAGACATTGTGCTCCATGTGGTGCCCGATGTATAGGGCACGCTGTTAGTACATGGTCTGCGGTTTGCTCAGAGGCGCCACACTCGCAAATCCGTGAAGGAACGAGACCCCATTTGTGCATGGACGAATGGAATCGCCCAACACCAGTCCGCAAGCGGTTGAGCTTAACCCAAGCTGCTTGGGGTAAGCCCATCCCAACAGGCCTGACACCGGTCCCGGGTACAAAAGCACGGAGCTTGGAAGCATTTTCACAGTACTCCGTTTTCCATTTGTGATTTGTCCATTCAGAAGCGCGAATGCCAAGTCTGGCAAGGTTGTCCAAAAGATTCCGCGCAGATGGCACAAACGGGCGTCTGGATCTTAATCTCACTTGGCGAGTATCTGAGCACCCACTTAAGAGACCATTCAAGATATGATCGGGGTCCAGAGATCCACGGTAAGCCAAGGAGAGTGTCGCTCCCATTCGACAAAGCTCAGCTGGCTGGATGCCTCAGAGTACAAATAGGTGGTCTGTTGGAGTGGGACGCAGGCATCCAGTAACTATGCGCAAGGCGTCGCTCAAGACACTGTCGATGAGACGAGTGTGAGCACTGCGACACCAGACCGGCGCACAGTACTCAGATGTTGAGTAGAGTGGATATAAGGTGGCTATGCGTAGTGTTTTAGCACGATCACCCCTCCCGAGCCCACGAGTCGCTTCAGCAGTGTGACGCCCGAGGAAAGTTATTTGAGCAATGCCACTAAATGGTGACGAAACGTGAGCGATTTGTTCAGTTTTACCACAAGTAGGGGTTGGACAGAACGGTAAAAGTCTACCGTTGTTGTAGACCTTTAACTCACGTTTTGCCTGTCGGTTATTTAAGTAAAAGGCTGCCGTCACCGTCTTAGTGTGACTGAGCTTCAACCTTCAAATCTGGAGATACGCTGAAAGTGTGGACATGTCTTGGCTTAAAGTTCCCTCCAAGTCCTTCCAGTTTCCAGAAGAATGCAACAATGCTAAATCATCAGCATAAGCAAACTTCCTGGAAATCATGGAAGGAAGATCGTACGTATAGATGTTAAATAGGAGGGGAGCCAAGACCTGAGGAATCGTCCTGAGGAACGCCGTTTTTAAGACGGCGTAGCCAGCTTTGCTTGCTGGCACCGGTGGTTAGGGTGAAACTTCGATTTCGGACAAGCTCCATAATTATTTTGACCATATGCTTATCCGGAAGTAGTCTCAACAGCTTGCAGGTAAGGCCACGGTGCCAGACAGTGTCATAAGCAGCTGTCAGATCGATAAATACGGCACTGGCCTTCTTTTTAGTCTCAAAAGAATCCTCGATGTTCTGGGTTAGCAGGACAACTTGATCTACGGTTGACTTCCCGCGTCGGAATCCATCCTGCTGTTTAGGGAGTAGTAGATCGATTAATGGCTCAACACGGGCGTAGATAAGCCTCTCGAGGATCTTGTAGGAGGCACAGAGCATAGATATCGGTCGATAACTCTTTGAGTTCCCCACGGGCTTTGTTGGTTTTGGGATCACAACCACAAGCGCTCTTCTCCAGATCTTGGGAATTTTGAGTCGGCGCAAACAGGAAGAAAGGAAGTCACGTAACCAGGTCTTCAAAGCAGCTCCGGTATGGAGTATAAGCTCTGAGCAGATGGAATCAGGACCCAAAGCTTTACCTGGTTTTAAATGTTGAAGGGCAGCAGTAAATTCTCTCTGTGAAAAATGGCTGACGTATTTAAACACATGAACGAGCTTAATATAAAAATGCAAGGAATTGGTGAAAAGATACTGACATGTCCTCAAAAGTTACATGGGTTTTAACAAAAATTACAATTCTGGAAAAATGAGTTAAGACTAGGATCTCTGGAAATGTTTCCAAGAAGTTATAAAAATAAAAAATGTTGAAAATGGTTTCGTGTTAAGTTTAGCCAAAGAACACTGAACTTTAATACAGCAAAAATACGATAAGTACTTTTTTGCAATTAACATTGAACAATATGTATATGACTGGATCCAAAATCCTTTCTCAGTAATGCTGAAATGTCAAAATTGTCCCTGCGTATTCCAGAAAATTTCTTTTGAAGTAAGAACAGACAGAACACTAAAACTGAAATTCAGCAAAGTTTAACTTGATATGTTTTGATTTTACATTACGAAAAATACAGGCAAATTTCCAAAGTGGTTATTGAAATTTTGCTCCAATTTTGCACAACTTATATGTGCGAACAAAGCTTTTCATCTTATTACTAATCAAAAACGGTAAACGATTTTGTATAAAAAATGTTGACGACGACCTTCGAGTTGCTTTTTCAAGTATTGAGCCAAATATAGAGCGATTGTGCTCATTAAAACAAGCACAAATATCTCATTGATATACGAGCATAAACCGTATCGCTTTTTTACTTTTCTTTTGTTTTTAGTTACATTTTTTGTCGCGGTGTGCTGGCAAATTTAGCAAGTTTTATAAGTGTGCCGCAATTTAAAAAAAAGTTGCAGAACACTGCTCTAAGCCGTCGTACAAATCAAAACTAAAATAGCATTTAAAGTAAATATTTTGGTTTAAAATCAAGTCGTCCATGTTTATTAAGTTCAATTAAAATGTTAAAAATTATAAAAAAAATGTTTTAAAGTTTTTTTTAATCAAGTTCAGCCTGCCTGTATGACCGATTAGCATAACGTTGTCAATGTTTACTAATTTAAAATAAAGAGAAAGAAAAGAGAAAAGTGAGTGAAAATGAAGAAAACAGGAGGACATTTTTAAACAAGAGAAAAAAGTTTAAAAAATGAAGGTGACGGCCGATAGTAAAAGAAATCCGGGGAGCCTTACTGACTATGTGATTATTACTCGGCCATGAGAATAATACGAATAAAAATAAAAATTATTTTAAAACAGAAAATAACTATAGTTTTGTGAAATTAAAGTTGTTGCGGATGAAGTGTGACAACTTCTGTCATTTAAGAATCTGTCATAAAAATTATGATTGATTAAATTTTCTACAAGATTATTTGATACATTTGTGATGTAGCATTTGATCTAATGTTGAATTCTTTTTTTATCTTACAGAATTATAAATTTGTACGTACTTGAAATAGCTATAATTAGAAAAACAATTTTACCTTAAAAGTGTATTGCAAATATTACAATTAATTATAAGAATATCTGTATATACTAAACGAGTAAGCTTACCCAGCAATAGGATCAACAAAGGATATGCTCTTTTTAACATTTTCCATTTGTTCAACAAAAAAAGGCTTAAACCTAAAGAAGAACTTCATGATCTGACCCATCCACCATGCATTTGGATCGCGATGAATACATTTAAGGGAATCTTTATTTCAATGAAAACAAACAAAATTATTATTAATTGCGGCTTTGTAGTCAGATAAGATTGATTGATAGATTTAGTAAAAAAGTTACTTTTTATTAGTTTTTTAACCTTTATAAATTTTACCGCTTATAGTTCCGCTGATCGGATTTTTATGAATTTTACGTTTTTTGCCATTGTTGTGATAAATAATTTTTTCGCAAAGTTTTAAGTTGGTAACAAGTTTTTACCGGAAGTTACGTCATGTTCCCTTTGTGGAACATTGGAGGTTTACTGTATAAGTTTTTTCAGTTTCTACTGTAGATTTCTGTACTAACTTAGAACTATGTTTTTCCTTTAAACGTTACAGAAACACTCGAGTTGTGAGAAAAGTATGTTTTATATGTGTTTACGCATTAGCAAAGAGTATGATAAATTTTGAAACAAGTCTTGCCACGCTCCCTATGGAGACGAATGTTGCAGTTTGTGCACATACTTCTTGTATTTTTTTTTTTTTTTTGCACACTTTACGACAACCTTGCGTTGTTGCAGGTTTAAGGAAGTGTTTTACCCCACCGAAGCGTACATCAATCAAAATGGTTTTATCGAAGTTATAACTTTTTTCCAGTTTGGAAATCCTTTCTTCCTAGTTGATGGTAGACCCATTTCTCATTCTTTATTACTCTCAAAGTCTTCCTCCACTTCAATTTCCCAAGCTGGCTCAAAAATTTTTTCCAAACTGTCAGCAACATCTTCAACATTTCTCTCCTGGCTATCAGAATCTCCTGCCTCAGGCGGCAATACAACAACATCAACTACGTTTTTTGCATTTTCTACAGTTTCGTTGACTTCTGCCAACGTTGATAGATGGGTTGCCTTTCTTGCACAGTAAAAATCTGTATATAGTATTTATGTTTGACCCAATTTTCTAGACTTTGTTGCTACTGTGCTTGAAACAAACTATGATAAACGTGTTTCTTTGCTCGCTGAGAGTGAAGTCGCTAATCGCAGAGAAATAAAGCAACACCATTGCCGTATTTCTCGATAATCTGCTCTGTGACGTCACAAAAATAGAACAATGAACTTAATCCTAAAACAAATAAAATCTCGGTCGACTGCATTGAAATCGCAGCTAGATAGTTTTAAATGAAAACTGCTACTTTCCTAGCGTAAGACAAAGGCCAATGTATTTCAAGACATTGCGATTGAAAATCAGAAAATTGTGTCCGGAAAGCCGCCATTGTTCCAGAAAGGGAACAAAAATTTTTCAGATAAATTTTACCCTACCCAATATCTATATTTTGGATTGCTTTTTACATGGAGATGTGACCGAATGTGTCTACTAAATATGATAGCACGCCAGAAGTGTTTTGAAAACGACAAAGGTTTTTATAGATTCGTAAGTATGCCTTATATCGAAACCGCAATTTTCATAAAAATGGCGATCACACAAATATTCTGTGCACAAAGTATTTTTCAGTAAGTTGGTCAATATGGCAAAACAACACACAAACAATATTACATTATCTATAATGAATAGTAAGGGTGTTAAAACAGCTCTGAAAAATTTGTTCCCTTTGTGGAACAATGGTAAGAAAAAGGTTAAACAAACTTTTATTTTCGACTTTCAACCTTTTAAGGCACAAATTGACTGTCTTAATTTCAAACAGACTTTGTGCATAATTTTTTCAAACATAAAATGAATTTACCAAAACACATAGACCGTTGCGTGAAAACGTTGTTTTGGACACAATTGCTCTAACATAATCCAAAAATTATTGACATACATCAAAATTCTAATCAAAAACCTGTCATATTAATGAACAATCAGCATATAAAGCAACGTAGAAGTCATTTTGTTTTCTGTTGAGCATTTTAGGATTAAACCATTAAACAAAGACTAATCTATTTGAATATTTTTGATCTAATTCTATTTTAAAACAGTTTGTTTTAGCATTGTGCTCTGAACAATTTAGAACACAAAAAGAGATTTGAATTATTATTTTTAAAAACTCACCAGCAATTTTGCTTGGCATGTTGAACGGAAGAAAATCACTAGCAGGTCTTTCCCAAAAAAGGTTTACGCTTAAAATTTGATAGTTTTCTAATTCGGCAACATTTTGTTCTACAAAAGAAATCTTGTTTAAAATTTGTTGTATAATATATAAACACAAACAATAATTTTGTGTTTTATTAAAAGGAAACTTTGAATTGAAACAAAACGACTTAGATATTGCGTCCAAAGGAGCAGCCATATCCCGGTAGTTGAACATGAAGACATTTTCAATGGACCACAAATTATTATTATTATAATAAATTTAAAACTTCGCCATATAAATAATCTATTGAATCAAGCATTAATTTTTGTTAAAAACGGTAAGTAAAAAACAATTTTGGATTTTTGACACAAAGTAAAGAGTCTAACAGTGGCGGCTGACGAGTAAAAAACAAAGAGATGCTGCAATCAGAGGTGTATCGGAAAATTTTTTAGCCGAGGATGCAAAATTTTAAACAGGCATTTTTTTGGTCAAAAAGACAATTTCAACTAATGCAAACTTTTAAACGTCGGTAAAATGTAAAGATTTTTATTAAAAAACTTAGTGAAAATCAAAAAATTAATAAATAAAGGTCCTCGCTTTTTGGTCGCTATCGCTAAATTACTGTTATATCAGGTGGCTCTTTTCGAAAAAAAGTTAGGTGATTCTTATCTAAATCGATATTTTCAAACTGTTTTGGATTAAATTTTGGTCGCGATTATGTAATTAGAGAGACAAATTTGGTACAATACTTCAATCTTGCGAGTTTCCACATCGAGGTGCTCCCTGGCTCCCACTTTCGCCGCCCCTGAATCTTTCATCGGTAAAACACAAATTGTGTTAATTTGAAGGATATTAAAGTCTATTGCTAACTAAGTATCTAAAAGTTTTAAGCAAAATAAAGCGAAGCGTTTTACTTGTTACGCCAGTGATTAAGTCGAGTGAGCTACCTTTATTGCAGCTCAAACGTAGAATAACTTTTCACATTGGCCTACAGCGTCAATGGATACATCATTTTGCGTCACTTTGCGTTAAATTTTGAGGTGAGTTTTAAACATTACAAAAAAAATTAAAACAAATTTTTTTTGAAAAATCTAAAAAAACTTAAATTTAATGAAAAAAATTGAGAAAAATTAAAATTTATTAAAATTATTAATTTTTTAAACGTTGCTGTTAATATTTAAAATTGCTGCACCAATATTTTTAGGATGCTGCAGCTCTGCAGCTTCTATCCGTGAGCCGCCACTGGAGTTCTAGTTTGATAATAGAACGTAAACGTAATCACTTTCTATTTAGTTTATTAAATACTGTTTATCCTTTAAAAAATAATAACCAAAATACCTTTCCATTGGATAACCGAAGTCATATCTTTAATATTACAAGATGGGGAAGGTGATTCCAACACTTTGAAAAGTTGTGAATTTTGCATTTCAGCAAAATTAAGCATCAAAGTACGATTTGTCCCGAGCGCCAGAAGCAAGCATTCCCCAAGCAGATGAATAAAGCTACCAAATCCATTGCCTACGTTAAACTTGCAAAGAAGGAAGCGACCATTTTCACAGTCTGGTGGGTTCTGTTGTAAATGTTGTTATTGGTCAACCAAAAATTATTGATTGCCTAAAAATTACAATACAAGAGCAGCAAAAACTTTTTGAGTCTGACTCTTTTTGGGTCTTGACTCTTTTGGTCGCAGAGTTTGTTGTTTCTCCGAGCCCTGATTATACAATATTTTCTTAATATGACTCGGAGATGTTCATTTCAATGTTAATTCTTACTACTTTTTGCGATCATAAACAAAATGATAAACTTTTTATTTCATCTTATCATTTTCGTTTTTATTTTTTTTTAAATTTAACTGAGATTTTCTATTCAAACTGAACAACGAGCGGGCACAATTGACGTTGGGCATGTAATAATGTGTATCATTCAACTGCTGTTTCGTATTTCGCTATCACTTTGTCAATATAACTTAGAAAACTTAATAACTTGATCGCAAATAAAATTGAATCAATGAAAAATTTAGCAAAATTTTTTACTAGAAATTTATATCTACTCTTACTTTTTAGAATGTTTTTTATTCAGAAGCTTATTTATATCCTTGAATTGAGTAAAAAATAAAAAACTGTTTCTTTCAAATTTATCTGAAGTTTTTTCAATTAAATTCATGAAATTTTAAGTTTCGAAAGTGTGCACCCAATGATGAAATTGTATTCATTTTTTTATTTATCAAAACAAATTCTTTTCAAAGCGGTTTTTTTTCAGAATACAACTTTTCCTAAGGTTTTAAAGTTTTAGACCAGTGGTTTTGAACCTTTTTTATGCCACGACCAATTTTTGCAACTTAATGTAATATAATGACCCCTTTTTTAAAATTTTTAAATAGCCATACAGGTTAACTAACGTATTTATTCACAAAAAAATAGTTAAAAACAATTATCATTATGATTTTCGGGAACCCAGCCATCGGTGGCACATTTCTGTGTCTCTTGATGCCGGTCCCAAGCCCGGATAAATGGGGAGGGTTGCGGCAGGAAGGGCATCCGGTGTAAAACTTTTTTGCCAGATTTATACAAATGCGTAATCATTGTAAATCCATACCAGATCGGTCGCGGCCCGGGTTACCAACGACCGCCTCAGGTGTCGCACAGCAGGGTACCTGCGGAAATTATGCTACTGCTAAACAAAGTAAAAATAAGAGCAGAAAGAGAGGAGGAAGGCAATTAAGAAGAAGCGAGAAGCATGGAAAGGAAGATGCTCACTCATAAGGGTGGGTACCTTAAATATTGGAACGATGACTGGAAGGGGAAGAAAGCGGGCATATATGATGGAGCGAAGGAACGTAGACATATTGTACCTACAAGAAACTAAGTGGAAAGGGAGTAAAGCAAAGAACATTGGAGGTAGATGTAAAATATTTTACAACAGAGCTGATGGAAGAAAAAATGAGATAGGGATAGTGGTGAGGGAAGAGCTGGCTGAAAGTGTTCTGGAGATGAAGAGGGTGTCGGACAGATTGACGGCCATGAAGCTGGAGGTAAATGGGTCCATTCTAAATATAGTAAGCGCATATGCTCCACAGGTTAACAACAGCATGGAGGAGAAAAATGATTTTTGGGAAGACCTGGATGGATTGATAGAAAGTATATCAAAAGAAGAGAGGATAGTTCTTGGTGCAGACCTTAATGGACATGTGGGCGAAGGAAACATAGGGGATGAGGAAATAATGGGGAGGTATGGTGCTGGAACAAGAAATAAGGAAGGATCAATGGTTGTGGATTTTTGGGAAAAGGATTTGGCGATTGTCAATACTTATTTCAAGAAGAAAGATGAACACAGGGTGACATATAAGAGTGGAGGAAAAAGTACCCAAGTAGATTATGTGATGTGCAGAAGGAGGAACCTGAAGGTAATGTGCGATTGTCAGGTAATATTGAATGAGTATGTCGCAAAGCAGCACCGCATGGTGGTATGCAAAATGGCTCTTATGGTGAAAAAGAAAAAAGCAGAGAAACTCAAGCCAAAGATACGATGATGAAAACTGAAAGAGACAAACTATCAAGAAAACATTAAATTAATTCAATGTATTTCCTCTGCTCTCTTGTCCTTTTGGGGTTGCGGGGACAGCAGCTCGAGTTGAGATGTTTAAGCATCTCGTTCTGCTGCAACTAGCGGCAATCCCGCCGGTAGAATTCCAAAACGCGGCCAGGCCAGGTCTTCAACATAATTCCTCCAGCGAGTTCTGGGTCGCTCTCTAGGTCTTTCGGCACTTGGAAGAGCATCCATTAGTTATTTTGCTGTTCGTTCGTAGGACGTTCGCGTCACATGGCCATGCCAGCGCAGTTGCGATCGTTCTATACGGACTAGCAGCGGTTCGACATTGATGAAAATGACGAATGTCAGTGCTGTTAATCTTGTCCAATAAGGAAAAACCTCCGACCTTTCGCAAGAAACCCATTTCGGCCGCCTGTACTCAGAATTTCACTCCTTCGATCATTACCCAATACTCATGACCATAAGTGAGGATAGGAACAAAAACTGATCTGAAAACAGAAAGCTTTGCTTTCGTACACAGCTTTCGTTTCAGTACAAGCATTTGGGAAAGCTGGGGCATTACCACACTTGCTTTTTTTAGGACGTGTGTCCAGTTTGATGTCCTGCCTATTATCACTCGAGAATGTGACTTCAAGATACTAAAACTTTTCGTCTTTGATCCGTCCGTATCCACAAGCAGACTTTTAACTACATAGCTTTAAAGGTATTGCCCCTCTCTCATGGTGATTCTCCCGTGCCTCCCACTTCCGGGGCCCCTCACATTGTGCAGACATGGCTAGATATGTTCAGCGGCAACGATGTTGCTCAAGAAGAATTTAGAGCCCTTACAAATAACTAGTGAAATAAGGAAAATGCGATTGAATAGGAAAAATGCATTCAAAGAAAAAACTTTGTCTGCATGTTACTCAAACATGGCTTTTTATATACCAGAAATGCAAGCGCAGTCATTCGATTTCTAATGCCTTTTCTGTCAATCTGGTTAGGCAAGAGAGGATTTTGGTTTTGCTGATTAATAAAAAGCAAACAAAGAAATACAACAATAGTAGAGCCAGATCTATTGGCAAGAACAGCGCCATGCACGATTAAATTTTTCAACAAAATGAAACACTATTTATCTCACTCGTGTTGTTTTGAGCATGGTAATTTTAATGAATGAGTTTTCATTTAATAAAGTGATGATTTTTGGTTAATGCGTATTTATGAAATCTTTAGTTAGCTTACTAATGTCTTTGAAACGAAAATTTCAATAAAACATGAGGTTCGTTAAGTTACGTTGACAAAATTAATTGCGCCACAAAAAATTTTAAAACCACTGTTTTGACATAAGTAGTCAACGTTTTCTCTAACTCAAAAGTATGTTGGGCCTTTTCAATTAGAGTAAAACTTAAACATCGGCTAAAAATTTTAACTTCATTTACAAAATTAATGAGTTTTCTGATTACATCAAAAGACTTTTTTAAAACACTTTCGATCTTAATTCTATTCCATTAAAAACTTTTCCAAAATGAGTATTACTGCAATTGTCGATCTTTATTTTTCGCACCATTACCGTGATTTATAGTAGCGATTGTAACAAATATGGTTTTCAGTCTATAAACAGGCCTAACAATAATTGTGTAAAAATTGACGGTGGACACCTGGGACAAAAATTGCGCATTTAGAAATTGTCAATCAAAATAAAACAAAACACAGTTTTTGAAAAATGACAATGATTAATATTTGGCTGCTTCAAATATTTAGGCCAAGTATAAAACTCAACTGCTTTAAGTATTATTCCACTAAAATTAATCTTCCTGAAAATATTTAAAAACCTATACCACTACAAAAAATTACAAACACAATGAAAGCAAATTATTCATAAACATTCTTCGGAAATCAATTAATACAGTACGACGATGAGAAAAAATTTGGTGGTCTGCTACAGTAATCAAACTCAAAAAGTTTTAGTCAAATGATTCATGTTATCAACGTAAGTTAATACCCGTTCGTTCGAGGGTTGTGCCATTAATTGCACCCAGTCTTTATAAAGTTTTATTGACAAAAATTCTCATTTAATCTAATATTTTTTTATCTTCTATAATCTATATAATTTATGTGAACCGCTTTTCTTTTTACAGTCAGTGGAATGTTTATACGACTGTTTTAAATTTGTTTTCTAAAAACGCATACCACTATACAGTTAGTTAAGTGTGAGTATAAATATCATAACAATGAACTGTACATTATATGTTTTTTTCAAAAAATATAACCTTATCCAGGTAGAAAAGTCGGCGTGCGTCAATGACCTCTATTGCGACACTAGCTGTAAAAAAGAAATCTGTTAGGATTTAACTATGCCATGGAAGTGGGTAGTGATCGACTATTAAAATTTAGTTGAATCTCACAAGACGACCTACTATGCATACGGAAAAGCAGTAAACGTTAGCTACGGCGGGCAAACGGCCTTGAAAAAGGAAAACTTTAATGCAAAACTTCTATGCAAATGAATCCACTTAAATCCATGATAAGTCTTCGAGTCTTAAAGCAGAGGGCCTTCTACAAAATGCAAACGATTATCTCTAACTTCATCACGCAATACTGGCAGCCTACTAGTGTGCTCGCGGCACGTTTGGCGAGACGAAGGAAAACAAAACAGAGTAATCGTATCGAAGATAATGTCGTACACCACCGCTTAAATCATCACAGATTATGTTATATGACAATTACTTTTACAAAGAGCATGACCTGCTTCGATCTTTACAACTGAACTCAGATAGTATATATAACTTAGTGAATTTCTTATTCATAAAAATTTATACCAAGTATAATTTCGTGAAGGTTAATTTTAAAAACAATGGGAGTAGCTAGATAAATCGTTACTAAACTAAGATTTTCACGACAACCACGTTTTCATCTTTTCAGCACCGAGACGTTGTAACGGAATATTTTTTTATTGTTGAGGACAAACGACTGTTAGAATTGGTATAATTTACCTGCATTCCAGTCTAAACGTTAATTCATTTAACAATTTTTGGTATGTTATGCTCTTAAACAGAAACAAATCAAAATTAATCATAGATCTAACTGTTTTATTGTAAAGGCATAAATATGCATATATACCCGTAAATATGTTCTAGCGATACTTTTCTTATTTACAAACCTACAAAAGTCACATACAATGCTTGGGATATAGTTTACATAATCAACAAAAATGTTAGCATCTTAATAAAATATGAATAATTGTAAAAACTTTTTAAAAAGCTTTTTGTTGGAACAAAACTTTAAAATAGCTCTTAACCCTTTGCAGTCCAATTGAATTCACTATTTTGGTCAGTCTAGGTCCAATTTCTTTTTCTTGATTGTTTTGAAAGATGTTTATGTCTATGTTAATTTTACGAAATAATTTTTTTCCGCATCATTGCACTTAAAAATTATTCAATTTATTAATTCCTGCGTTCCAAGTACATGTCACACATGCAAATGCAATTTGAATGATATTTAACAAATTATTTTCAACACGTACGGTGTCCCAATTACCCTGTTAGGTGCAAAATTGAAGTTTTCAAAACTAAAAAAATATAGCACTAACAAAATATTAAAAACATAGGGTAAAATGGAAATACGAAAACATAATTCAAATCGTTTCACACATAATTATGCACATCAAAAATTGTTTTTCATCAATTTGTAAACGGTCTACTAGCAATCAATTTTTTATCAAGCAATGCTTGTTTGGAGTTTAGAGTTTGAAATTCTGAAAAGTATGGTATCGCTTGAAGCATTCTCCAGGATGCAAATAACGTTTTCGTGCACAAGTTTCACAAAAAAACACAATAATTTTTCCGTTGTCTTTAGTACTGTATACTTGGCAATTCTTGTTTGGACCGTTCAATAAACCCCAGCATAGAATTATATCATAGGCCCAAAATAATATTTAAACAAATTAGCTAAGTTTGATCAGTTTTAGTTATTTTGTATAAGATCACACACTACTACCACAAACTGTACTCAACACTGCTTGACTTTCTTGAGTATTGGTTGTTTTGTCATGGTAGAGGCAACATGAAACTTGATTTGCTAAAGTGAACAGATAGTGACTGAAGCAGATTTTGATAAAATACTTAATCTAACGCTAGTCAATTATTTTTTAAAAGATTAAATAGCATAAAATAATGAACTTGGAAAAGAAACTTGATGAAATTATAATAAGATTAAATAAAATTGAAGAAAAAATTTCAAACATTGACTCCAAAATCGATGCTGTCAGTGAAAGATTAAATTTATTAGAAGTAAAGTTTGAAAATAGAAGCAAAGAAGTTGGTGCTATATTAGATACCAAAGTGATATTGACTTAATTAAACCAAAAAATTATATCGTTCGAAGAATTTCAGTCAAACTATGAAAAGGCACTTTTAATGAAAGAATCTTATGATAAAAGACTAAATATCTTAATTCATGGTATCCAAGAAGACAATAATAATGTTTGGGAGAAAAATTTCAAGATTTTCTAAAGAATGGTTAAAAAATTAATCCAAATGAAATCAAGCTCTTAGATATTCATGGACTTCTTCAACAACCGATTACAAAGAATGGTAGACCAGTTCATCGACCGATAATTGTTAAGTTACTTACAATTTGTGATAAAAATTTAATTTTCAAATCAGCAAAAAATCTTGGACCATATAACGCTATGCGTAAAGAAAGTGGAAGCACCAATCTAAATACTTACAGTACTGGTCATCTGCCTGCTAAATTTCAAGAACAGCGAAAACTTCTATTACCGTATTATAAAGAAGCTAAGAAGAATAAAAAGAAAACTATGTGGAAAGCACTTGATGGTAATTATACTCTTTTCATAGATATAGGGTTTTTCGATCTAATTCGTTGTTTTTGCAATCAAATTCGTTGTTTTTGCAATCAAATTCGTTCTTTTTGCAATCAATTTTGTTTTTTTTTTGCAATCAATTTCGTTTTGCAAAAACTTTTATATATATATCTTTGTATAGGGTCACCCAATAGGGTCTATATATATATATATGTAATATGGGGTCCCTGTATTAGGTCTCCATAATTAGGTTTATATATATATTGTCTTCATAATGTACTGTATATATAGATAGGTATATAGAGCTATCAAAAATCCTATATGAAAACCCAATATTATTTGGACTATTTTATGGAGACCATATTATGGAGACCTAATATATATTATTGAGACTACATTATGGAGACCTAATTTTAGAGACCTAATATTATGGTGATCTAATACAGAGACACTATATTATCAAATATGATATGGGGTCTCTGTAATAGGTCTCCATAATATTAGGTCTCCATAATTAGGTCTCCACGATATATATAGTCTCCATAATTAGGTTTCTTTCCATAATATTATATACGAGTATATATAAGTCTCCAAAATTAGGTCTGCATTTGTAGTCTCAATAATAGATATTAGGTCTCCATGATATGGTCTCCATAATATAGTCCCCATAATATTGGGTCTCCATATAGAATCTCAGATAGCTCTATATACCTATCTATATATACAGTACATTATGAAGACCATATATACGTATAAAACTAATTATGGAGACTATAGATTACGGAGACCTAATTATGGAGATTATAGATTATGGAGACCTAATTATGAAGACCTAATATAATGGAAACCTAATACAGGGACCCGATATTACGTATATATGTATATAGACCCTATCGGGTGACCCTATACAAAGATATATATATAAAAGTTTTGGCAAAACGAAATTGATTGAAAAAAAAACGAATTTGATTGCAAAAACAACGAATTAGATCGAAAAACCTTATAATAAACAAGTTGATTTGATGTCATAAATGAATGTAAATTTCCTAATGATAATTATTCATTCAATTACCTATTACCTACATTGCCAATGTGCTTTGCTGCTTTTCTCACTTCGTTTATTTTTTAAAATTGTACTATTCTTTTGATACAGGAAATGAGTTACTAAATTATTTCCTTTTTTAATTTTGCAATAGTGATTCGTAATTTCCTAACTTGTCTTTTGCAGTTTATTCAAACGCTGCTTTTAAATGGAAATTTTAAATTGAATTTTAAATTGAAACCTAAAAATAAAAATAAAAAAACATTACCTCGTTTTTTATAGTAAAAATACCTTAATTAAATGATTCAAAATAGAAGAAGCTTCGAACCTCATCGGAGTAGCCATCGAATTTTTTTCTATCTTAAGTTGCGCAAAATTGAGATAGATTACAAAATGGTCCAATAATATTGTGCTACTTTTTTATCAAAATTGCTAGTGCTATATTTTAGTTAAAACTTTTTTGTCTATTGATTGAACAATCATTATGTTAAGGTGATGCTTTATGTTTCAGGTATGTCCTTCATTAACTACACAGCGTAGTGTTGTAAAGCTAAATATTTTTTAAATCTTCTTTTTTTAATTCTTCTCATTTCTCTTTACTCAATATAGTGTTGTAATCAAAACTATTATTATCAAAGTGTTAGTAACCTATCTTGCTAATTGTACTGCTTAGTCCTATCTTTCAACAGCAAAAATGGCTCATTTAAAAGCAGATACGGCGCTTTTGGGAAATAATAAGGAGTTAAATGAATTCCTTGAGCCGAATAAAGCAGCCACCCTGCGAATAAGTGATCATTCTCCTGAAGAAGTGTACGACTACTTTTTCAGCTTTTTCAATATAAAAATATGTGATTATTTAAATTTAAACTCAAAACGACCTGCTTTTGATCCCAATCGTTCCCTGGTGCTTTTACATATAAATATTCGCTCATCGCATAAAATTTTGATAATCTTTATGATTTTTTAGTTGAATTAAATTTTTTACCTGTTGTAATATGCTTAACTGAAACACGAATTAAACTACACCCTCTATTAAACAATTCGCTTCCTAATTATACTTTTTTTCATTCTGATTCTACAACTAACGCTGGCGGTGTGGGAATTTACGTTTTCAATAAATTTCAAGTAAAGAAATCTATCACGCAATATAACTTTTTAAAATCTGAATGCTCATGGTTACATATTTCTGAAAACAACTTCAAGACTGAGCTTACCGTGGGGGCAGTTTACCGTCATTTAGACCAAACTAAGATAATTGAATTTATTGAAGAATTTTCAAATTCCTTATCAGACCTCTCTCACAAAAAAAAGTTTATTATATCCTATGAGATTTTAATATTAATTTACATAGAGATAACCGTATGAATAGTGGGAACTTATATATTAATTCAATTTTAAGTCACGGTGCTATACCATTAACTACTAAGCCAACAAGAATATCTAATAATTCATCAACCATAATTGATCATATTATAACTAATGATTCAAAGCATGAATTGCAATCTTTTATATCTAAATCTAACTTGACTAACCACTACCCAATTTTTTGTGTTATCAAAAAAATTTCCACTAACAATAAAAAAATATAGAGCCATTGTTTTATCGTGATAAAATAAAG
The DNA here is from genome assembly GCA_963680785.1 of Diplosoma virens. Classification (NCBI taxonomy): domain Eukaryota; kingdom Metazoa; phylum Chordata; class Ascidiacea; order Aplousobranchia; family Didemnidae; genus Diplosoma; species Diplosoma virens. The sequence goes on along the minus strand of OY796884.1, from coordinate 17,394,146 downwards.
TTTTGTTCAGAATCGTTTTGTAAAGACCTTCAAACAGATTTAGACAATTATTTTAATCATCGACCTACCCTGTCTAATAAAAATTTTAATGAACTATTTAATAATTTTGTCCACATTATATTACATTCTATTGACACCCATGCACCTTTGAGGCCAATTTCAAGAAGAATGAAAAAACTCTTACAAAAACCCTAGATTACCATAGCCTTACTAACTACAATTAAAAAAAAAAAACGGATGTTTAAATCTCATTTTTTAAGTGGTGAAGAAAAAATCATTTTGTAAAGTTTACTCTAATAAATTAACTAAACTAAAGACTTTGTCTAAAAATTATATTATACTTCTAAATTTGATGAATGCCAGGAGGATGCTCGTAAAGTATGGAATGTAATTTGTTCTACGCTTCCGAACTCTAAACCAATTAAAGATACTCCTGACTCATTAGTAACTGACCGTGGCACAACCTCAGATTATCAAAATATAGCTGATAAATTTAATAAATTTTTTTGCTCAGTTGGCTTAAATCTAGAAAATAATTTTTCAAATACGTCCTTTAAGTCTTTTTCTACCTATCTAAACAAACGAGTTTCTTCTTCTATCTATCTCAACATACCCAACCCCACAGAAATCTTTAACGCTATTTATTCTCTAAAAAATAATAAAGCAGTTGGCCATGACGACATTCCAGCTTTTTTTCTTCAAATCGCCTCTTCAGTTATTATTCCGTATCTTCAAGTTTTTATTGAGTTTTGTTTCACAGAAGGCGCTTTTCCCGAAAATTGTACAATTGCAAAGATAGTTTCAATTTTTAACAAGAAGAACGTGATAAACCTACAAATTATTGCCCTGTTTCTATTCTTACTTGTTTCTCAAAAATCTTTGAAGGACTTTTATACACACGTATATATAATTTTTTAAATAAACATAATGTAATTATAAATTCTCCATATGGTTTTCAAAATAAAGTCTCAATCAATCATGCTTTTGTTGATGTTATCATACACCCCTATGACAATATAAATTCTAATCAATACACTGGTTTAGTTTTTCTTGACCTTACAAAAGCTTTTGATTCAGTAAACCATGACATTCTCCTTCTCAAACTTGATCATTACGGCATACGCGGCTCAGCAAATCAACTAATTAAATCATTTTATCTCGCCAACAATTTGTTTCCATTAAGGGTGCAAAATCTAAGTTGTTACAAAATAATTATGGTGTTCCTTAGGGTTCGATTCTTGGCCCTCTTTTATTTCTCTTGTATGTTAATGATATGCCTCAAGCGCAGGGCGTCGAACAGGACCCGAACCGGATCCGTAAACCCGCATCAACCGTTATTATTTTTTGAACCCGAAAAAATAAAATTTCCTGAACCTGAACCGGAACTGGACCCGTAAAAATAAAATTTGCTGAACCTGAACCGGAGCTGAACCCGTAAAAAAAAATTGCTGAACCCGAACCTGAACCGGAACTTTATTTTAAATGGATCCGGTTCGACCGTTTGATGCTCAAATTTTAATTTTAAAGTTATTTGTAGAAGAATCAGAATCGCAATTTTGTCTTTGAAGTTGCCGCAATTTTTTTAATCAGGATACTTATTGTGTGGCAATACAGAAACGTTATAAATGACTTTTTCAGGCGAGAAGTTGAAGCAAAAACATGTTACTTGCTAGATAAAGAAAGCGAGATTTTAAACATATGCTAAACCAGTTGTTCTTAAGCTTTTTACAGTGCCATACTTTTAAAAAAATACATACTAATAGAGACGTAGCAAACACAGTGAAACCATCGTTGGTGAAACCAAATCATATAGGACGAAAATTACATATAGATTATGACTCTTATTTTTAGTGTAATAATTAGTTAAGTTATTGGAATAAACTAATTAAAAAAAAACTTTAAGGTGTCTTGCGAACAATTTTTATACTAAAAATCTTTTAAATTAAAATTACACGTAGTCGTAGTCTACGCAACAAAGCAAAATTATTTGACGCCATTGAAAAATCAAAGCTGCACAGTGCAGGCTGTTGGGGAACCACTCGATTAAAATTTAGTTGCGTGGAGAAGTTTAATAAAAAAGCAGTGTAAACTTATTGAATGATTCGAGTTCAGTGTAACTTATAGTTGCCCCAAATGGTTTACACTAGCATGATGGTATCCCTAATAGTCGAGATTGAGTGAAAAATAATGTCGAGCAAGCAATGCAATAAAGTTAATTAATTTTTGACTTTTTTAAAAAAACAAAATTAAAAAAAAACAATTTGTTGAGATTAGGAAGAGAAGTTATTAACCTTCGCCTTGTAGCGTGAAGTTTAAATAATATTTTGTAAGCTAACTGCTTTTCTCTTATTTTTCAGCTTCTTATCAGGCTCAAATTTGCATATTGAAATCTAAAAAGGCCTTCACTTTTGCGGTAAGGTTGATTCGAGATGAGCTGATCATAGTTTTTAGGCTTATTTAAAGATACTACAGCAGTAAAAATTGGATTACTTAAATTTTTCATTTGCTTGAATGTTCGCTTCAACTTTAAGTCAAAGATTTATCTCTTAAAATTGTTTAGTGAAGATTGGCTGACTCAAACTCTTTTATTGCCTTAATACATTCATTTCGTCATAAACGTTTTCATAAATTACCTCGTGCATTAAAACCTCTTGGGAGTTTTTGTTTCCCGCACAGTGCTTTTAAAATTTTCCACAGAAGAGATAAAGATTGAGTTGTTTGTCAGCATGGAGATTGCAATTCATAATAGTTACGATTTTAATTTTTCATTAATTAGATAACACCAGATTTGATTTTAATTGATTTGTATTTCTTTTTATTCTTTCGTTTATTAAAACTTCTTCGGATACCATCAATAAAACCCAAAAACAGATGATGATTAAGCGCAAAAATTTTTTTCTATTAAAATATTCATTTTCAATAACAAACATTTTTTGTTTGACCGTCATCGGTTTTTGTTTTTTATTTATAGTATCTAAAGAAGTTTTAATAAATAAAAGCTTATAAAATTGAATGATATTTAACTAGAATTTTTGCATTAATAATGGCTGTTTTTAATTGCAAAACCACCAACCTATTACTTTATTGATAAAATTTGGTCGCAAGTCTCAACGCCTAGAAGAGCGAATTAAACAACCCATTCCTAGATCCATCGCCAATCCTCCTGCCTCGTACAACCGCCAAAGCCTTTCCCGCTCTTGCAAAAGCCAACATACGCCCACAACAATTTCACGAATCCGCCATTGGTCAACATCTTCTTGACAACGCCCAATGCGCTCTTTACTACAACAACAAAAAATTTTTTATTCTCGCTCGAGGTCGCTCTTCTTTTTTCCTTTCTGCTCTTGAAACGACTTTCATAAAATCTCTCATAACCCTTCTGTGTAACCAAAAAGAATTCGTCTACTCTTTGAAAATTTCTTAATCTTTTCTCTTATTGGCTAACTTCTTTCAGCCGATGAGAACTCTGCTTTCCCCTTTATAACTCAGTTCGGTTTCAATTCTGCATTATTCTGACGATTACCCCTGAAGAGTGTCAGATGAAAAGTTTTGGGAAGAAAAATCTTTTACTTAACGCAATCTTTAATGACGTTTCATAACTACTAAACCTTCTGCGTGAGGGTCGCCACTAAAAAATTATCAAAAAATTTTTGGACAAGTGTATCAGCGGCTAGTCCAAGAAAGATAGAGATAAACTCATATAAACGCAATCTATAAGAAAGTTTTGAGATCACAAAACAACAAAAAACTTCCGTTTCTGCTTTTGGCGCTCGCAAGATCATTACTATACATTTATTGGTAAGACTTGGTTTTTTACAACCAAGACCCATGCTGGTGAATTAGTTTAGATTAATTTTTTTAAAACCTGTACCAGAATTTTTTTAAAAACCCTTTTTAAGAATATTTTTTTATGTTTCCGACGCCCATGATAACATGAGGTAACAAATTGTGTTTACATTCCTAACACCTGTCAGAAATAGACAAAAAAGATATATTCCGAACCCGAACCGGAGCTGAACCGGAACTAAACCCGAAAACATTTTTTTTGCTAAACCCGAACCGGAACTGAACCCGAAAAAATTTTTTTGGTCAATCTGAACCGGAACTGACCTTTAAAAATAAAATTAGCCGAACCTGAACCTGAACCGGAACGTTATTTTAAACGGTTCGACGCCCTGCTCAAGCGGTTAACTGTATGTCAATACTTTTTGCTGATGACACGTGCTTAATTTAATTGCTTAACCTTGCTTCCCTTACTACAATTATGAATACAGAACTTCAAAATTTATCAATTTGGTTTGATTCTAATAAATTCACGGTTAGTCCCTCTAAATCCAACTTCCTAATTATACCTCCCAAACTAAAGAAACCTTTTCCACAAACTAATGTTTTTTTAAATAATATTTCTATTCCACAATGCATAAATATTAAATACTTAGGTTTAACTATTGATATAAATTTAAATTTTGATTTGCACATTTCAAATATAGCATATAAAATATCAAGAACGGTTGGAATTATCTCTAAAATTAGACAATATCTACCAGAAACCGCACTGTTAAAAATCTATTACGCCCAGATACATTCCCATTTATTATTCGGCCTTATTATCTGGGGGTCTACCTTCCCGACGTATATTAAAAAATTGATAACTCTTCAAAATAAAGCCGTTAAATTTATACGTGCAGCTAAATTTGATGATAGTTTCTCACCTTATTACAAACGCCTTAAGATTGTAAAACTTAAAGATTTTTATAAATTAGAAGTTGGTAAATTTATTCATGCCAATTTTTAAAAAATGCTTCCCAAAAATTTGTCTAATTATTTTATTTTAAAAACTTTTTTGATAAAAATAAAATGAAAATTCGTTTATTCCAAAAAATGCCTTAAAAAATTGATTTTTGTCGAAATGGGTAGAAAATCAGAAGTAAACGATTTTTGTAATTTAACGTAAAATTGTTCATAAGATACAAAAGATTTTTTTATGAATCTACTTACTTGTAAGCGATGAATTGTACTTTGCACTATTTCTTCTAGTTTTCGCAAATCTTTTTTATTTTTTTTTTCAAGTGATCTAAACATTAAAAAGATATACTCTTGGTATTGAAAATTAAACATGTTCTAACTTATGGCCATGGTGTTTTATTCATTTAGCACGAAAATATTTTTTTGTTTTATTAAAAAAAAGTGGAACGTCTCCGTGGCAAATAAAAACTCTTTCTATTTTTACCGACCTTCATTTTGCTCTGGAAAAGATTTACTGTACACCTTTAAACTCAACTGAAAACATTTTTTGGTCTTTACCAAGTTCTCTACAGAGAAACTTTTTCTCCAATTTTCTCAAGTCTGTTGAGAGTGCCCTTTCAACAAAAAAGTAACATTTTTTAAAACTTTTTCTCTTCACTAAATTACTGTTATACATTATGTGGTTATTTTCGAAACGAGTTTCGTAACCCCTTGTTAATTTTAAAAACTTTGTTAGATTAAATTTTGTGGAATTAAATTTAAATAAAGAGAGAAAATTTAAATTATTGTAATTATTAATTTTCCAAGCGTTGTTGATAATTTTCAAACTGTTTCACATATATTTGGCAGTGCTGCAGTTTTACAACTCTATTGATGAAACCGCCACTGTTACAGACTACATACAATTTTTGGTTATATGTTATATTGAATCAAAATAATTTCACTATTTTTATTTTAATTCAGATTAATTTTAGAGTGAATTATTTTTAGTAATTTTTACCATTTTAAAAAGAGCTTTTATTTACTGCATTTATTTTCATGAAACAACGTTTATAGAACCTTGTTTTTATTATACCAAAAAAACAGAAATAAAATAAAGATTTATTTTAACGTCCGAAGCTTTCATTATTTCTGACATTAATTAAGATTCAATCTAATAAAAAATTTTTATCAAATTTTGTTTTATTATTGTTCAAAACACTTTTAAATCAAAAATAGTACATACATTGTTAATTTGTGAAAACAACTTGAGTTTGGTAATTTTTGATCCGTTTTTTTTGTTGAAGTGTCTTTCAACAAAAAACAAAAATTAAGATGGTTTTGAAGTAGAGAAGCTGGATCATCTGAAATGAATTTGAATTATTTTTATCTCTATATTAATTCGCCAGACTTGCAGGAAAGTGTCGGAGACGCTATACAACCATTAAAAGCTTAAATTTTGTCATATTTGATAATGTAACATTGTGAAAAGAATAAATAAAAAAATAACTTATACCAGTGGTTCTCTAAGTGCTAAATTAAAACTACCGAGGGTTCGAATGGATTTTAATAAATGGCCAGGGGATCAATAAATAACTGCTGGGATATACTGCACCAATAAAGCAACAGTGCCTAAAAATTATAGAATTATCTAAGTAAAAACCTCATTTTTGCAGTCTTCACTTGCTTTTCCTGACATCTAAGAAAAAAAGCTGATTAGTTCTAAAAAAGTCTTCACTTAGTTATAGATAAAAGTGACTACTAGATTAAGGGTTCCATAGAATATTTTTTACTAGAATTAGGTTTATGTCCCAGAAAGTTTGAAAACCACTAATCTATTCAAACATAATCATTGCATCATTACCGTGAGAAAAATTTTTGGTAACCACATGAACGATCTTTTTCCTGCAATCAAAACTTTTAAAGAGTGATTATAGTAAATTTAAAAAATCCTTTAAAATAGAAAGCCTATAAAATGATAAAACCTTATATTTAGGTTTTATTCTTTTAACCAAGGACGGATTTAAAAGGAGTGGAAAACAAGTTATGATTTAATCCACAGTATCATGATCACTCATCCTCCCAATTTGCAGGAAAGGGTCTGAGGCGTTGAACGTAGAATAATTATCAAGCAATTTCCCCAATATAGCTTTAAAAAACGTGTTCGTTCCTCAAAGACTTTTCATCTAACACTTATCGGGAGTAATCGTCAGAATAAACTAAATACGATCCGATTGTGCTTATATAGGAAAAGAGAGAGTCTGATTGGTTGTTATAATTTCCTACATAAGCACAATCTGATCGCTCTTAGTTCATTCTGAAGATTCCTCCCGATAAGTGTCAGATGTAAAGTTTTAAAAGAATGAAAACGCTTTTTAAAGCTATCTTAAAGTTTTGTACCGCCAAACGACTTTTCGAATTTTCCCAATTTGCTTTAAAGATGCCAAGATATTGCTAACCGACTGACAATTGTATTGTTTCTTGGTTTGTTTCTAAAGAATTTCGCCTTGCTTATGAAATCAACAAGCAGAGAAACACACTGCGGACACAAGTTTTTGGACTATGGGTTATTATTGTGGAGTTGATCTAACCAGGTCAGCAAGTTATTAAATCATATCGAGCTTTCTAATATTGCCCCTCTGGTAACCTAAAACACTTTCGGTCTTGCGTCGACCTGTACGATCTATCAAATTATACAATCAATAGCTGAAGAGTTTCTAAGCTGCAGTCACGCAATTGATTAAGGTGGATAAGAACTGGCGCTGCTCTTAAAGGAGAAACTATGTGTCTTTACATTGCAAAAAAGAAAAGATCAAGGCTACGATGGCATTCTACCATAATGAGTGAAATGAAATTCAAAATAAAAAGCTTTTTGCACATCTAATGCTTTGCTTTAGTCAAAAATTAAACTTATTTTTGTCAAAATCATGCGATTTTTCATCCACTTGAAACACACTTTCAATTTCAATCAAAGCTTGTGACTTTAATCAAATGGTCGTCAATTAAAACTAAAAAACAGGAAGAAATGTTAAATTGATCCTATTTAAAAGAAACAACAAAAACACCGTTTAGTTCGATTATATCCTACACCAGCGTTTCCCAAACCATAGGTCGCCAAGACTATGCGCTGATGGCTCGCCAAGACTATGCGCTGATGGCTCGCCAAGGCTACGCGGAATGGTCGCAAAAACTTGTAAATTACCGCACGTAAAAGAAAAAGAACTACGCACACAAGATTTCAAAAGTGAACTCTTTTTTTAAGAGAACATTACAATTTTAAGACGAAAATCCAGAAATCCGAGTCAGATTCAAGTTGAAGATCTTTTTTTTAGAGACCACCTTGATTTTCGGACAAAAAGTACAAAATCGGAGACTGAATTCAAGTGATAACTTTTTTTTTCTTTTTAAGACCACCCTGATTTTGGGACAAAAAGTAGAAAATCGGAGACTAAATTCAAGTGATGACCTTTTTTTTTTTTTTAGAGATCACTACGTTTTTGAGCCAAAAATCGAGTAATCACAATAAGTTTGCTCACGAACAAATTTCTGCCCACACATATACAGCTAAAAATTGGACGATCATTGTTGGTTTACATAACAATTTGTGTTGTTTCAGTATGTGCTCACTTAAATTTATTTGGGTCGCAGTCATATTTGTAGATCGTTGATTTTAGCAATTTTGGGTCGCAGAAAAAAAGGTTTGAGAAATGTTGTCCTACACCAGGGGTCGGCAACCCTGGCACGCGTGCCAAATGTGGTACGCGAGCTGATTTTTTATGGCACACCAAGTGATTTTATACTCATCCAAATTTCTTACCTGCTGCAGCGTTTTGAGCGTGTTTTTGCTTTGCCAAGCACTATATAACCGTGGTAAGTTTACTATACACTTTATTTATGACGTGATTTCTTGATCCTAAGTTCGTTTTGTTTGAAGTCGCATGCCTTGTAATAATGGTCTTTGTTTGGTAACTATGCCGATTGTCTCATTGCAGTGAGAAGTTCGTAAGGATAGCCTTTGTTTCTCGTGGTGTATTAAATTCAGTATATTGATAAATTTAATATACGTTTAGAATTTAGCTTATGAAATCAGGTTCAATGGCCGCTTGCAAGAGACTTAAATTAGACGTCAGGTCTTTCCAAGAATCCTGGACGACAAATTTCGGTTTCGTTTCTCGAGACGACCGAGCTGTGTGTGCGCTCTGCTGTCAAAACATTATTTGCCGGACATCAAGCATAAAACGACATTTTGAAACGAAGCACGAGAAATCCTTTAAGGACGATGCAGAGAAGATCGAATCGCTGAAAAAGGCAGTATCTCGCTACGAAAAGCAAAGCAGCATTTTCAAGAAAGTGATTTCTGGGCCAAATCGAACAACCGAATGTAGCTACAAAGCTGCAGAGTGCATTGCTCAACATGGAAAACCATTTACTGACGGAGTATTTATAAAGGAGGCATTTCTCAGTTGTGCCGACGTCTTGTTTGATGATTTACCTAACAAAAGCACCATAATTTCGAGAATCCAGGATATGCCTGTTTCTGCCCGGACAATAGAGAGACGCATCACAGACATAGCTAAAGACGTAAATAATCAGCAAACTATTGAGTTAAAAACTGCGAATGTTTTCAGCATAGCTCTTGATGAAAGCATAGATATAAACGATAATCCTCGTTTAGTGGTTGTAGCTAGGTATTGCTGTGACGGTGAGGTGCATGAAGAGCTGTGTTGCTTGAAACCTATGTACGACACTACTACAGGAAAAGATATACTGACATCTTCACTAAGCATTTGGAAGAAAGGGGGATTGATATGAAGAAGATATTCTCGGTAACAACAGATGGTGCACCTGCCATGATAGGACAACACCGTGGATTTGTTAATCTTATTGAGCAAAAAATTAGGCACCCTGTTATGAAGTTGCGCTGCATTGTTCCTCAAGAAAACCTTTGTGCGAAGATTTCAAATTCAGCTCTCAATGATGTAATGTTAACCGTAACGAAAATAGTAAACTTCCTTGTCGCACGCTCTGCTACAACACACAGGTAGTTTCGATCTTTGCTTAAAGAGATGGAAAGTTCGTACCGTGATCTGCATCTGCACTGCAGTGTTAGATGGTTAATTCGCGGTAAGGTTCTCTTAAGGTTTGTCGAATGTCTAGTCGAGATAAAGGCCTTTTTGATAGGACAAGGAAAGGCCTACCCTGAACTGGAGGAAGAAAACTGGCTTGTAAAGCTAATGTTTCTCGTGGATATCACTATGCACCTTAACGAACTTAATCTTCGTCTGCAGGGTCCAGGAAAAACAGTGATTGGTCTTTTTGAGGCATGGAAAGTTTTTGTAGCTAAACTGGATGTCTACACACGGGACATTCAAACTGCAACTTTTCGCTACTTTAAACACCTGAGGGCTTTCTCAGTTGATCACCAAGTTAATGAAGCTGAAATTAATATATACATGAGGGATTTAACGTCTCAATTTTGCAATAGATTTCAAGATTTTCAGCGTTTCGGTCCATTGTTTTCTTTTCTCATCAATCCCCAGGGTAGCGAAGACTTGGACTTATCTGCATTTGAATGGATGGATATCGAAGACTTCCAGATGCAGCTGATCGATTTCAAAGCATCCTTATTGTGGGCATTGAAATTCGACGACCTGCGGAAATCGCTAAAAACAGCTGAAAACTCACAAACAAGCATTTTAACATGTTGGAAATCTTTGCCAGAAAAATTTGATTGTTTGAAGAAAATGGCAATAGCTTTTCTGTCTGTGTTTCGATCCACTTATTTGTGTGAACAAATATTTTCACACATGAAGTTTATTCTGAGTTCCCATCGCAGCTGACTTACCGAAGATCATTCAGAGGCATGTGTTCAACTCAAAGTTACCAGATATAGTCTTAATATTACTGAGTTAAGCAAGGAAAAGCAAGGACAAGGATCTCATTAAAAATGACTCTTGTGACTGCATTCAGTTTCTTTAGTTTAATAAAATTAATCGACTAAATTTGTCATTTGCTATAAAAATCAGGCAGTGGACAGTGACAGTCAAACGCAAAAAATGTTTGGCACGCAAGACTATTAAATGTTAAAATTATTCATAAACTGGCACACTGCGTTAAAAGGTTGCCGACCCCTATCCTACACGATCAGTTAAACTATATGATGTTGTAATAATATTCAGAGAAATGATTGCAGCTGCTTTAGCATTTCTTACCGTAAATATGAAACAGTTTGTTGTCAACAATTCAACATTAATCTATTTGGCACTCCTTGTTATTGCATTGACAGTTTGCAATTTTGATATAGTTCACACTGTATATGTCAGTGAAAGATTGCAAAAAGTCAACTAATATTTAAGGCAATCGCAATTTCAAGTCCACTCTGCAATATTTGCGAACAGTAGCCGCAGCAAATAGCTCCACAATATTTTGTTCAAGCTAAAAAATATAGCAAGAAAGAGAAGAGGGGGCGAGTCGTAAATGCGTTGATGCTTAAGTTCAACGTTGGTTTGCGCTTCAGCAGCAAAAGATAAGATTAATAAACAAAATCTGATTTGAAAAATAAGCTTATTACTGCAAATGATCAATTTTTTAAACAGTATGAGCAAAGCTTCTTATTTAATTGGTAGGTACTCTTACTGTGGCAATACCACAGCAGAAATACGGTTTAATTCTCTTAAACAACTCAAAACGTACTAAGTTCTACTGATCAAAACCTAATCGCACCACACCGCATGGTTGTGGAAATAACACTTTGGGCACTTTTTTCTGCTTTGGCACTATATTATTAAGAAGCTTTAGATTTTATTTATATCTGTGCACAAAGACTAGAAAACTAAATAGAATATTTTAACTAAACAGCAACATCTTGACATGAGCCAAAGCAGGTCGGGATAATTGCTTGAAGGTTTTTGTAAATTTAAATCTAAAATAAAATTTTGTTGTAAAAAAATATTATCCAGAGTTCTGTGAAATCCTTTTTATTTTATATTATTTTTCAGGTTTTACAAAGAAATTCAACTACTTATTTTTTTCCTATTTTCTACAACTTTGCAAAATAGTTAAACCATACTGAAATGCTCCAACACATAATGTAGATAAACAAGCTGTAAAGCATACATAATTTTTGGTCAAAAACTTTAATTTTTTTACATTAATTAGAATATCCACTTCTTAAAAGTTTCTTGTATTGTTTGTACAAAACATATAAATTCGAAATTAGCACTTATTTTTTGTGAGAAATAGTTGACATCGGTGGTTTTTGCGGTTTTGTTGTTGAAAGAACTTTAAACGAAAAGCAGTAATTACGACAGTTCTGTGATAAAAAAAACTGTACTATCTGATATATCATTGAATTTCATGATTGTTATTGCAACACAATTTTTATATAAATTAGTTGTCAAAGATTGAAAATAAATGCTTGATATATTAAGTAATATATGACATACAATTGGATTGGGGGCTACTTAATAATTTTAAATATTTTGCAAAACTTTGCAATTCATTTTTTGTAATTTGTTGTTCCAGCAAAAAGAAATATTTCAACTCTTACTAAATTTTGATATAATTAGACATTGTAAATTACGTAGTTTGAAAGTTTTAACTTAAGAGCTATGTTCCAACTGATTGTAATTTTCGCTGTGGTTGTCCGCGCTGGTTAGACACTTTAGACACTTTGCATAACTTTGACATATGTTAGCCAAAGCTTTTGGCTATAGTAAGTTCAGAATTGTGGAGTAAATATTAACATTTGCGCTTACTGCTCGAAAAGCGCGACAATAAAAAAACCTAACTAAACCATAGCGAAATTTCTTAATGAAGGAAAATCTTTTTTATTTTTTTTTTGCCATTAATCTTGGGTTTCGTTAAGAAAATTGTTAAAGTTTATGCAATCCAAAATAAAATAGTTTCAAAACAGTATCAAACTTATTTTGTTTGATTGTAAACGATATCCAACCAAGTTACGTGCATTCTGCAAAAAATGCTGAAATTTACAATACCTTTTAAAAGCTATTAATTTTTTAGCTTTGAGACATATTTTTTGCAAAACAAATAGTTTATACGAATACAATTATTACCTTGGGAAAAATATTTTGTATCCACTCCAAAGATTTGTATTCTGTAATCAAAAATTTTAGGTAGTGAATATTGTAAACTTAAAAAGTCCTTAAAATAGAAAGCCTTTCATATAAAAAATCAAATTTAGTATTATTCCTATGAGTAAAAGAGGCAAGGCCAATCAAATAAAAAACACTCTCAACATTGTTGGAAACAAATTTTTTCTATAACAAAACAAATATTATCGAGTGTTTTGCGAAATCATCTTTTTTTTTCTTCGGGTTTGTTTCTTTTCAGGCTTCGAAAAGTATTTACCATCTTACTCTTTCCTATCTTCCACATCTTTGCATAACTGTTTAACCATACTGAGGTGCTTCAACCAGTGATGTAGTCAAGACGAAATGCTTCAAGACCGAAGTCTAATAATTTTTTCAAAACCAAAATAATATCGAGACCAGCGAATTTCGAGACCTGCAGTTCGAGACCGAGACTAGAAACAATTGATGCCGCGGGCGCAATATTTTATGTGAAATCAAATGCATTTCCAGTAATTCCAAATGCAATCGTTTTTATTTTTCTAAAAATGCAAGCTTACATTTTAAATAAACCAGCTTTAAATAGTCTGATCATTAAATAACCAGCGCTTAAATCTGTTCATCTGGAGCAGAATTAAGAAAGCCAGACGCCAAGGTACGGTTAACAAATTTAAAAAGAGCAGTTTATTTATTAATTTTTATTTTTTTTAAGTTAAAAATGTTTAAGGCATGGTCATTTGTCATGGTTGAAACTTTTTCAGCCCCCATTGCCGGCGCTTCATTTACTTTTTCCTTCTTTGCAAGATTATTCCCAGTAGTTTTGGGAATATGAAGTTTTTAGCTAGAAGTTCTCGAATTATCATTTTTCTATTTGTTTGTTTCTCTACTGTAGTTTTTGATGAGCTCCCACCATTACTAGTTGGTGTGGTTGAATTTGAAGCTTTCACTTGTTACAGCGAGTCTAACACTTAACATTCTAATAGGATGTCTTGCCGTTAGTGGACCAAGAGCGGAATGTTTCATTTAAAAAATGTCTTCTTAAATTTGAGGTTGCTGTTTTGAAAAATATCTTATGTTTACAAAGCTAAAAGCATTTTAAAAAATCAATCAGGAGTGTCGGAAAACTTTGAATTTAAGAATGCTTCAACTCTTACACTCTCCGACGTGCGTTAAATACACAATTGTAATGAATGCGTTGTATCAAACGGTTAAAGCGGAAACTTTTAAGAAATTCAGTTATGTACAAGAATAAGGTAAAATCAAAGAAACAAAACAATCTTACCTTTGAATTATGATGAAATAAAAAAGAAGAAAGACAGCTGTAGTCCATGCAAACAAAACAAATAGCTTTTTTTTTTTCAAAAACACCATGTTATTATTGTTGTTGCTCAAAATAACTCCTTAAAAACTTTTTAAATATTTAATTTAATGATACTCTTTTACAAACTACTGCAACCTATCATAAAGTGATCAATCTATAAATTGCATAAGAAAATAACGAACTAATAAATCTATATTAATTTAAATAAAATAAAATCAACCAAAGCTTGACTTTAATTTAGCTTTTCAAACAAATTTTATAAGCAGTAAGTCAGTGTTTTCCAAAATATGGATCAAAAAAGGGGTCCCGCCGAAACAATTCAAAACTAGGCTTTGAAATTTAAAACGATTAGCGCATTTCTACATGAGAGCACAGCTAAATAATACTGTCAACACGATAACAACGAATTCATGGTGCATAACATGGCAAACGCGTTTATTTTGACATGGCAACAAAAAGAAAAGACTTGAAGAAAGAAAATCTATTTTTTGCGTTTTTAAACTTTTTCTTTATTTTTCGATGGTCGTTCTTTACAGACTATTTGAATGCAAGTTTTTAATTGAGATTCGTTCATCATACAGCTGATTATCTAAGAATGCATGTGTTAGTTACTTCGACTGGATGGCCTTGAACACCCAAGTAAAGAACATAAGGAGCTAGGTCGTGGTTGATAATTGTCAGATTTTCTTTCGACAACGCGCGATTTACACAGTTTACACCTTTCTTTTCATTAGAACCGATGTAATTCAGGAGTTAATGCGGTTTATCTGCAACAAATTACGTGCATTCAAGTACTAATAGAATCGAAATAAAATACGCTTATTAAAATGAACACGACAATCATTCAAATTTTGTAAATAACAACAAACCAAATCAATTAACCAATTAAAACACTAATTATTTACTGCCAATTAAAAAACGTCTATAAAAACATTCTACATACCGAAATATTTTTTCCAGGCCACTTTCTTCAACTTATCAATTTATCGACCACTGTAAAAATCACGAAATATCAACTTTTCGTTCTACTCGAAACAAGTTTTAAAGTAGCTTAATCCATCAACGCGTTCTCTCTCTGTTTTTACTTCGGTTTCGGCAAGACGAGTTTAATGCGAAGACGTCACGCAGAGAAACTCAATCTCTTTCACTACGGAACAACGGCGGCTATCCGTGGCCACCGAGATATACTGTACAAGGTCTTTCGCGTCGATTGTGACTCGGTGGCCATGGGCTATCACTATTAACAAAATTTACAATCTAAGAAACCAAAACAGCGCTTGCTTGAAGCGAAAATTGAAAGCGATTATTTAAGCGGAAATCAACAAAAAACGATTAGCGCATTTCTACATGAGAGCACAGCTAAATAATACTGTCAACACGATAACAACGAATTCATGGTGCATAACATGGCAAACGCGTTTATTTTGACATGGCAACAAAAAGAAAAGACTTGAAGAAAGAAAATCTATTTTTTGCGTTTTTAAACTTTTTCTTTATTTTTCGATGGTCGTTCTTTACAGACTATTTGAATGCAAGTTTTTAATTGAGATTCGTTCATCATACAACTGATTATCTAAGAATGCATGTATAGTAATATGTTCAATTAAATAAAAATATAAATATATTGATAAATCATACAGTATTTATAATTACTTTATTAAAAGTAACAAACACTTCGGGCACAAAGTAATTGTTATTTTCAGAAAGCTCATTTCCATGTGTGCAATTACTCAGTGCTCAACAGTAAATGAAATTTGATTGCATTACATGTTTAAGACTGTTTGGAGAAATTGAATTTTTTTATTTTTTTTTTGAAATAATTGTCTAAATGACTTTAATTATTATAGCAGAACAAAGCTGGTTTGAATAAAAAGCAAAATATTATTGGTTCAACAAAAGAAATTTATGGCCTGCGAGATTGGAGCAAAATTTTAAATCTATTTTTAGCATTGAATTGATTTCAATTTAATATCCAAATTAATCTTCTACGATTTTTTTAACGTCTAACTCTCTGATACTTTATGTTAGAAAATATGCTGCAAGACAAAAAACAAAGTAACAAATACATATTGTATTTTACAGATTTCTCGAAGGATTTGTAAGCTGTCATATTCCGAATAATTAAAAGCCAAGGTCAATGAACAAGAAAAAGATGAAATATGACCAAAAAATACTCTCAAGAAAAAACTAATCAGTGGTCTGAACACTGCAATTTGTAATCATTGCTTTAGAAATTTTTTGTAATTGCCTCACTGTCGCTACATGAAATCCTTAGAAAAACAAAATATATGACTTTAAAAGTTTTTCAAAAAAGCTGCACTGCTATGACAATGCTTGATATATTGTTTGCTTAATTGCACGGGTTCCGTTCATCAATTGTATCTGCTTGAAAAAAATTTTGTACCGCAATCATTATAATGTTTTTTTTTATTGTGCGTTACAATATGTTACCTATCCTATGATATTGATGCTTTTAAAAATACCAATTGTATCTAATTCTTAACATGGTATTAATCTTTTGTTTTTCGTATTGCACCCGTAATTGTTCAATAACTGGCGTGCCATTTCGTAGCACCAACAGATTTTTAAACGTTTTTTTGCTTACTTGTCTTTGAAAAGATGCATCATTGCTGCAACCGAATGAACGAGTTTTATACAAAAAAAAAAATCCAGAAAACGCAACAATGTAATGAAAAAACTTCTCTTAAAAGTAACGTTTCTTCAGGTCATTTTAAAATTCTAATCCTTCACGAAATTCATTTTTCAATTTGATGTTTGCGTCAATTTGTACTTGGTCATCAAACTGTGGGTCGAGACCATTGTTGCAACCGAATAAACAAGGTAAAAAAATTGCCGCAAACGGAATGTAATGAAAAATGTTTATTACGTTGGTCAAGAATAAGTAATCATGTAAAGTAACATATAAGTCATTTAAAAATTTTAATTCTTTAAGCAATGCAGTTTTAATTTTCAATTGCGTATGTGCGTCAATTTCTACTTCGTTTAAGCAGTGATCATCAAACTTTGGGTCGAGACCCCATATGGGGTCGTTTGAAAACTTCTCGGGTCGTCTGCTGCTTGAATTACTTTTTTGACTTTTAGTTACTTTGCTCGTTTTTTATAAAACTTGCGGATTTGTGAGACCAAATAAATTTTTTATAAACGGCATTTTTTGATCAATATTTTACTATTTTGCCCAGGGGTGAGCAAACGTTTTATTTTGCTGACCAATTTTTTTCAAAGTTTGACCGAGGGGCCAATGCTAGGCTAGTCCAATACACATTGGGTTTTGATTGATTTTTTAATGGCCTATATAAAAACAATGCTTTCAAATGGTTTCATGTTAAGATAAACTGTTTGTTCGGCCGGATTTGGCGGGTGATCTTGTTATCTTAAGGTCACGACAAGTTATAAGCTTTTACTTTTTCAAAAGTTGCATTTGTTTTTTAAAAAAGTTTGCTGATCACTGCTTTAAACCACAGTGTTTTTTAATATGTGTATTTACAATGCTACGCATATCTGCAATGAAATAATTTTTTACGTTACCTTTTAATATGCAGAGGTGGGCATATTTTCTTACTTTAGCAAAGCGCAGCGCAATTTTCGGAATGGGCTTTTTAGATCAGAGCTTCTCAAACTGTGGGTCGCGATCCCATTTGGGGTCTAAAATCTAAAATTAAGTAAAATAAAATTTTGGGCTCGCAAAACAAATTGGCTTTTTGTGCTTTTAAAATTGTTTTTTTTTTACAACAATATTTATTGACAATCAAAAACTAAAAAAAGTAAAGTGCCATTACACCATTGTTGCGTGATAAAGTAGTAAGGTGGCGTGATCAGAAGGTGAGTCGTGCGGCGTAATCAAGAGAACAGCAAGAAACAAATGCAAAAAAAAATTACTTACTGAGTCTAAAGCCAAGATTGATTTTTATAGATAAATGCGAGAAATTAAATTTTTTACTTGTCTTGATAAGGTAGCTGTGAAAGAGTATAGAGTAATTTTTCCATCCTATTAAGTGTGCTTGATAATGTTTATTAAATAAAGTCTGTTTTTGTAAGTGTGTTTATTCGCTTTAGGTTACTATTTCCATTTCTCGTTGTTATTACATGATTTTTCATGCACACGCGTGGTTTTCCTTAGGAAAAAAATTACGTAAAATTAGCCTACACATATTGGGTTTGCACAAAAATTTATTTTTGAAAATGGGGTCGCAGAACAAAAAAGTTTGAGAAGCCCTGTTTTAGATCACGTAAAGCGCAGCGCAATAAACGCAATACGCTTTTGAAATTTATGTAAAGCGTAATGTAGACCATTTTTAAACTATATCAAGGTGGCGCAACGTAATTTTTATATCAATAAAAACGTAATGTACTTTTTGATAAAGTCATAACTCATAGGCGCGACCCAATCGTTTTTCCAATCGCCTGCATTAAAAAGCAACCAAAGTTGATTGCGCTTTTGCAAAATAGGACTATATAAAGCGCAATTGATTTATTTAATTTTTAATGTGCAGGGCAATAGAACGGTAGTTAGTCTTTTTATTTATCGGTGCGCAGCGCAATTAACCGCAACTTATAATTCTCTAACCGAGAGTGGAGCGCAAAGTGCGAAACGCTTTGAAAAAAGTATGAAAGCGCAGTGCAACTTTTGCAAATGCGCAATTTGCGGAAGATTAATAAGTTTTGCGGAAATAAAAAAGTTTTTACGTTTTTTCATAATCTCTTGCTATTTAGAATTTTCATAAAACTATAAGAAAATAAAAACCAAACAAACTTCTAAATTAGTAATAATGTACGTCACAAGGTACAGAAAGCCTTTTAGTTTTTCCAAATTGTTTTGATTTATTTCGTCCAACAGAATGAAGCCCGTTATATTAGATTTTATAGGAAAAACGTATTTTTACTTTTTTTGAACAAATTATTCAAAACGTAAAAGAACAAAAAGTTATTATTAAAATTGAATTGAAAAAATTTTAGTTTGCAACAAGTTAAAGCGATAAGCTATTTAAATTCGTTTTTAGTTTGTTCTTTCTCTTTTGTTCTTTTTGGTGAAGCAGCCATGCTGTGAAGTGTTTTTACTTCTTTTCATGCCTTCTTGCCTGCTTTAGCGTCTAACGTTTTCCTGCATCTTCCTTTTCTTGACTCTCGACTACTCTTTATTGTGCAAGAGTTACTATGTTAGTTGTCAAGAATAAAATAAAAATGAATAAATGAGCATATATTTTGTAGTTTGTATTTTTTGCAAAATTAGAAGTGAGCAAAACATCCTTTTAAAGGGCCATCTCTTTTTATCCGCAGATAGGCTTGCAATAAGCTCTTTACATACGATGCTTAGCCTATGGAGTAGACTAGCTATTGATTTCAATATGCTTTGTTACGCTAATTTTTACAATTTAGGGTCTATGTAAAACTTTTTCATGTTAAGCAACATACATAAAGTCAAAGGTCTGCGATAGATGCGTCTTGCAATTGAAAATAGCTTCTCGTCGTGCCTGAGAGACCTGAACGCTGTTTTAAAAATGAAAATAATCGCGGTTCAACTTCTGTCTTATTTAATGTACCGTGGCAAAAGCTTGAAGCAACGTCATGCCCTTTGCTTGTGTGCTTGACGGTGCTAGTTTTTTTGACGAGTTACGGTAAGTTTTAAATGAGTCGCGGTAAAATAACCCCGTGGGGGTTATGACTCCCAGGTTGAAAACCACTGTTTTAATAGAAGATAAACTCATTTACTCATCAAACAGGTTAGTTTAAGCCAAAGAGTGAATTTTTAATATCATATTTACTGTTATGTCTATATGCTTAGGTAATCATGCTAATAATTTATTTCTTTGTTTCAGTCATTGCTAATATTTCTCTAAAGTTTCTTAGTTTACTTAATAAGGGCTGAAAGATCCCAAATTTTTGTGGTGTCTTTTGTATAAAAAATTGTCATTATAGATAAATTCTAGTATATGCTGTGGCGACTTTTATTTTGTACATTGTATGATCATGGTTTTTATTTGCAGGTTTTGTTCAAAGCAATCTTTTGACGGCTGCCGCCATTGACTTTGAAATCGAAGCCGTAATAAAAAATTGGTTAAAATTTGCATCAGAAAAGAGAGCAATTGAAAAAAATTCAAAATGTTTGAATTGTTTATATTGTTTGAACGTTATTTAATAATTCTTTAATAAACTTGTATAAAAATTGTAATTTTGAGCTTGTGTAAAAGTGCAGCAATCAGAAGTGAGTGGTCTTCTGAAGCAGAGGATTTAAGCATGTTTATTTATGCTTGTTAGTAGCAAAGTTCATTTAAACATAACTTCTGAATTACAACATGAAAGTTTGTAATATTGGTTTAAAAGTTTTAGGTTAACAGCAGTTACTGTTACAGCGAACCAAATAGTAACTTAAGAAATTAACCTAAATTAAATCTTATTAAGTCCACCATATTTTGAATGTATGAAGTGGTTAGTAACAGTAGAAGTTAACCATAGCTAACGTTAAACAAACCAAAATCAAAAGTCAGAAGTTAATCAAGCTAACCAAATTTAAACGTTAACTTATGAGCAAACTAACGTAGAGTTAACGTTTGGTTTCGAACGTTAATCTAACCCAAAACGCAAATCCAAATCGAACGTTAAACTAACGTTAGAAATTAACCGTGCTAACCAAAATTTAAACGTTAAATGAACGTTAAACTAACGTTAGAAATTAACCGTGCTAACCAAAATTTAAACGTTAAATGAACGGTAAACTAACGTTAGAAATTAACCGTGCTAACCAAAATTTAAACCTTACATTAACGTTAAACTAATGAGCAAACTAACGTAAAACAAACGTTTACTTTAAACGTTAATCTAACCAAACTGCAAACCAAAATCAAACGTTAAAATAACGTTGTTTTGCTATCTGCGTACTTAAATGCATTTCTTCCACGCCTTGCCAAAAAATTAGATGAAAATTAGATGTCAACCAACTACATTGGCCCCTTGGGTAAATTGAGACCGCCTTTGAGCATCGCCAAGCGATTGGCTAAAAGAAACGAAATTTAGGTTTAAATATAAAAGACAATTGTACCAATGCAAAAAGCCATTAAACATTGATTTTTTATTTTCGGGTTGTTGCATTTGTGTTAAGAGGTTTTCATTTTCTATTCTTTTTATATATTGGGAGTGTTAAATTTAATGTTTATACTGCAGCTGATTGCTTGTTTCAATTTGTGTTTTTTAACAATTTAGAATGCATACATTATTTAAAAAAAGAGTATTCGGCGTTTTGCAATCGGCAACCGATTTGCTTTCAAAAATATTGGACCTAGATTTTGCTTTAGGTTTACTAATAAAAGTTTGTCATCGAAAGCAATCCAAACCGCAGCTCGCAAACAATTTTATTTATATTCTTGATTAGTGGCAGCGATAGATTTTTTGTTGAAACAACTCGAGCAAATAGTTCGAGAATGCGCAAAATGTTTTTTATTTAATACGAATTTTCTTTAATCTTTCAAAACCTTTTTTTGTTCTTTATTTTCAGTTCAATGTGAAAAACAAACCTTTTTGGCTTTGATTTGTACAAGACTAATTGCGGCGCGCAAGTTCAAACAATTTCAAAAAAGGCCTAGAGGAGTGGAGCTTGGACCACACTGTCCTTATCTATTTTTTTCAAGAGTGATATGACTGAAATTCAATGCTTCTAGCACCGTCAAGCACACAAGCAAAGGGCATGACGTTGCTTCAAGCTTTTGCCACGGTACATTAAATAAGACAGAAGTTGAACCGCGATTATTTTCATTTTTAAAACAGCGTTCAGGTCTCTCAGGCACGACGAGAAGCTATTTTCAATTGCAAGACGCATCTATCGCAGACCTTTGACTTTATGTATGTTGCTTAACATGAAAAAGTTTTACATAGACCCTAAATTGTAAAAATTAGCGTAACAAAGCATATTGAAATCAATAGCTAGTCTACTCCATAGGCTAAGCATCGTATGTAAAGAGCTTATTGCAAGCCTATCTGCGGATAAAAAGAGATGGCCCTTTAAAAGGATGTTTTGCTCACTTCTAATTTTGCAAAAAATACAAACTACAAAATGTATGCTCATTTATTCATTTTTATTTTATTCTTGACAACTAACATAGTAACTCTTGCACAATAAAGAGTAGTCGAGAGTCAAGAAAAGGAAGATGCAGGAAAACGTTAGACGCTAAAGCAGGCAAGAAGGCATGAAAAGAAGTAAAAACACTTCACAGCATGGCTGCTTCACCAAAAAGAACAAAAGAGAAAGAACAAACTAAAAACGAATTTAAATAGCTTATCGCTTTAACTTGTTGCAAACTAAAATTTTTTCAATTCAATTTTAATAATAACTTTTTGTTCTTTTACGTTTTGAATAATTTGTTCAAAAAAAGTAAAAATACGTTTTTCCTATAAAATCTAATATAACGGGCTTCATTCTGTTGGACGAAATAAATCAAAACAATTTGGAAAAACTGAAAGGCTTTCTGTACTTTGTGACGTACATTATTACTAATTTAAAAGTTTGTTTGGTTTTTATTT
This sequence comes from Diplosoma virens, assembly GCA_963680785.1. Classification (NCBI taxonomy): domain Eukaryota; kingdom Metazoa; phylum Chordata; class Ascidiacea; order Aplousobranchia; family Didemnidae; genus Diplosoma; species Diplosoma virens. The sequence goes on along the minus strand of OY796884.1, from coordinate 17,371,481 downwards.
TCTTATAGTTTTATGAAAATTCTAAATAGCAAGAGATTATGAAAAAACGTAAAAACTTTTTTATTTCCGCAAAACTTATTAATCTTCCGCAAATTGCGCATTTGCAAAAGTTGCACTGCGCTTTCATACTTTTTTCAAAGCGTTTCGCACTTTGCGCTCCACTCTCGGTTAGAGAATTATAAGTTGCGGTTAATTGCGCTGCGCACCGATAAATAAAAAGACTAACTACCGTTCTATTGCCCTGCACATTAAAAATTAAATAAATCAATTGCGCTTTATATAGTCCTATTTTGCAAAAGCGCAATCAACTTTGGTTGCTTTTTAATGCAGGCGATTGGAAAAACGATTGGGTCGCGCCTATGAGTTATGACTTTATCAAAAAGTACATTACGTTTTTATTGATATAAAAATTACGTTGCGCCACACTTGATATAGTTTAAAAATGGTCTACATTACGCTTTACATAAATTTCAAAAGCGTATTGCGTTTATTGCGCTGCGCTTTACGTGATCTAAAATAGGGCTTCTCAAACTTTTTTGTTCTGCGACCCCATTTTCAAAAATAAATTTTTGCCCAATATGTGTAGGCTAATTTTACGTAAATTTTTTCCTAAGGAAAACCACGCGTGTGCATGAAAAATCATGTAATAACAACGAGAAATGGAAATAGTAACCTAAAGCGAATAAACACACTTACAAAAACAGACTTTATTTAATAAACATTATCAAGCACACTTAATAGGATGGAAAAATTACTCTATACTCTTTCACAGCTACCTTATCAAGACAAGTAAAAAATTTAATTTCTCGCATTTATCTATAAAAATCAATCTTGGCTTTAGACTCAGTAAGTAATTTTTTTTTGCATTTGTTTCTTGCTGTTCTCTTGATTACGCCGCACGACTCACCTTCTGATCACGCCACCTTACTACTTTATCACGCAACAATGGTGTAATGGCACTTTACTTTTTTTAGTTTTTGATTGTCAATAAATATTGTAAAAAAAAAACAATTTTAAAAGCACAAAAAGCCAATTTGTTTTGCGAGCCCAAAATTTTATTTTACTTAATTTTAGATTTTAGACCCCAAATGGGATCGCGACCCACAGTTTGAGAAGCTCTGATCTAAAAAGCCCATTCCGAAAATTGCGCTGCGCTTTGCTAAAGTAAGAAAATATGCCCACCCAGGGCCGGCGGAACCGCCCCCCGAACCCCCCGGTCGGGGGGGGCCCAGGCCTGGTCAGGGGCCCCGCCCATTGAATACCAACCAAAGACCAATATTCAAGTTTCGACGTTGAGTATTTTGATCTACTGTTTCATGTTTCGATTCTGATTGCTTTCGACGCTTTGACTCATTTGTATCGTATAAGATAAGTCAAATTTTCTTAACGAGTGCTTTTGCCTTTAAAAGTAACTTTACAACCATTTAGTCAGTCAGAAGCCGTATAGTTACGTCATAGTCAGATGATGAATTTTTGAAGCTAATTGCCAAAAAGCTGACCAGTTCGTTGGTTGCAGCTACTGTGAAGGAAACAGAGTACAGTAAATAGATTACTGCATTTTTAGATTAAGAAAGATATGAAGTTAGTTTTTCAATATTTATAGTTTAATTGTGACAATGCTTAGAGTTAATTCGAAGTTGAAAATATATTAAAATATATTAATCGATTTTAGAGTTAATTCGAAGTTAAAATAGCCAATTACGTGCATATATAATTTAGAAGCTATTTTTTAAAAATAGTCTATCGGAAACATGAAACGCCATAAAAGTGGAGCACAGAAAAGAAAAGAAGCAGCTGCTGCTCAGGAATCAGTTAAAAAGCTTACCAAATTAACACAGTTTTTTTCCGTTAGCAGAGCAGAAACTGAAACAGATAGTGCTACTTTGCCAGCCGTCCCTATCAGCGATACTTTGAGCTTAGTTTCAGCAGCAGCAGCGTCAACTGCAGAATCAGAAAATGTCTTGTGTGAATCGGTTGAACTAAATCTACCATCAGTGCCATGTACGTCTATGGGGGCAAAAAATGCGGCCATCGATACTTCATCGTCACTTCCCCACAGTTCGTTTGACCCTCTCCATAGGGACCCAGCGAAGTGGCCTGACGTCATATCAGATCCGCAACGGGTTGACATCATCAGAAGAGGACCTCGGCAAGTTGTAACAAATTTTCCATACAACGCAGCTAGAAGACGATTTTCTTCTATTCATTACAAACGCATTTTGAGTAATGGCGAGGCTGTTCCTCGGTCATGGCTGATGTACTCTGAAGATTCTGACAAAGCATTCTGCTTCAGCTGCAAACTTTTTGGCAACTTAGCTAGTCCGTTTAGTAGGGGCATCAATACATGGGAAGGGTTTTCCAAGAAGTTAAAGGATCATGAAAACGGTGCTTCTCATAAAAAGAGTTTTAACCAATGGCTTTTGCTTAAGGAGGGTATTAACACTCAATCTACGGTGGATAAACAAGCAATGAAGATTTTTCTTGCAGAAAGAACATTTTGGAGGAATGTTTTGGAGCGTCTAATAGACATCGTAATATTTTTGGGTGAAAGAAATTTGGCTTTTAGAGGATCCGACGAAACACTGGGATCATCGCAAAATGGAAATTTTTTGGGTTTATTTGAACTACTGGCGAAGAGAGATCCCGTCTTGAATGAGTTGCAAAATAGGATTATCCGGCACAAAACTAACCAACACTATTTGAGCAAAAGTATTCAGAACGAGCTGATAAATTTAGTTGCAAAAGAAACTGAAAACGCACTTCTCACGCAGCTGAAACAAGCCAAATATTACTCTATAATTCTTGATTGTACTCCGGATATATCACATCAAGAACAAATGACCGTCATTTTTCGTTTCGTTCAATGTGATGATGAACACGGTGCAAGAGTAAAAGAGGCATTTTTTGGCTATTTGAGTGTCAATAACAGCATTGGCGAAGGTTTGCTCAATGTCTTTTTAAAGCGCTCCGAAGAATTAAGACTAGATCTTGCTGACTGTCGAGGCCAGTGCTACGATAATGGGGCGAACATGAAAGGAAAAGAAGCTGGTTTTCAAGCGAGATTACTGAAAATCAATCCAAAAGCGCTGTATGTTCCGTGTGCTAATCATTCGCTTAATTTAGTTGTAGTCGACAGTGTGAAATCTTCTACTGAAGCATTGGTATTTTTTGGTGTGTTAACGCAATTGTATTCACTGTTTTCCTCTTCAACGCAACGATGGACGATACTAAAAAAGAATGTTCCGCTCTCACTCAAATCCCAATCAGCTACTCGCTGGGAGAGTCGCATCAATTGCATCTCACCTTTACGATACCATTTGGCTGAAGTGATAAAAGCATTGAAGGAATTGGAAAACTACTGCTTCGAAAAAAAAGATGGTCAAACAATCAATGATGTTCGTTCATTGATACTTCGAATTGAAACATGGAGCTTCATTTTGTCAATTGTAGTTTGGCATGATATTCTTTTTCACATCAACAAGACGAGCAAAGTTATGCAAACCACTGGTGTTTCTATGGAAGTAGTTGAAAAAGAAATCAAAGCAACTGAGGAAGTTTTAAAGAAATATCGCGAAGACGGGTACAGCGGCGCGGTAGCCACGGCACGTGAAATTGCTGAAGGTTTGCAAATTGAGAGGAGTTTCGCTGAGAGTAGAACCAGAAGAAGAAGGAGGCTGTTCGAATACGAAGCAGAAGATGAAGGTAGCGAGATGTCGCCAGAAGAAAAATTCAAAGCAAATTTTTTTTTGCCACTAATGGATCATGCTCTATCTTCTTTAAAAGAACGCTTCGAGCAAATGCACACTGTGGGTGCAATTTTTAATTTTCTTTATAATCAAGAAAGTTTATTGCAAGTATACGGGCACAATCGTTTACTTAATGCATGCCAAAAATTTTATGAAACAATGGGCGATATTGACCCTGTGGAAATGAATGAGGAGTTGGAACGGTTCGTGGTCATCGTGAAAGAAAATAAAGAAGATCTCAAAACAGCCAACGATTTTCTGAGCTATATCTATCGAAAGCATATGCTGGAAGTATATCCAAATTTGTCCATAGCTCTTCGAGTTTTGTTGACCTGCCCGGTCTCAGTAGCTGGCGCTGAGAGAAGTTTCAGCAAACTGAAGCTAATCAAAACCTTCCATCGATCCACCATGATGGACGAAAGGCTAACATCTCTAGCTACAATTTCGATAGAAAGCTCTTGCGTACGAGATTTAGATCTCGACCGCATAATTGATGTGTTTGCTGCTGAAAAGGCTCGCCGAAAAACATTTTGAAACCTGTATTAAATATACGTTATCTTCTTTGTGTTGTAGATTAATGTTAAGAATCAATTGCACAGAAATTTATTTTCATTAGACGAGTCAGAGTCAGTTTCTTCATCGACCAGCGATTGGCTTAAGGACTTAAGGAGGCTTTACACAGAATACGATGCGATTTACGTACGAAAATGTCGTATCAAATTACGTACGTAGATTTCAAACTAGGGTACGTAGACGCAAAATTGGACGCAATCGCATTTTGTATAATTTTTACGGTTCACTTTGTTTGCGGATAAAGGGGCCCACGTATAGTTTTCGGGGGGGGGCCTCAGCTGGCCTAGCGCCGGCACTGTGCCCACCTCTGCATATTAAAAGGTAACGTAAAAAATTATTTCATTGCAGATATGCGTAGCATTGTAAATACACATATTAAAAAACACTGTGGTTTAAAGCAGTGATCACCAAACTTTTTAAAAACAAATGCAACTTTTGAAAAAGTAAAAGCTTATAACTTGTCGTGACCTTAAGATAACAAGATCACCCGCCAAATCCGGCCGAACAAACAGTTTATCTTAACATGAAACCATTTGAAAGCATTGTTTTTATATAGGCCATTAAAAAATCAATCAAAACCCAATGTGTATTGGACTAGCCTAGCATTGGCCCCTCGGTCAAACTTTGAAAAAAATTGGTCAGCAAAATAAAACGTTTGCTCACCCCTGGGCAAAATAGTAAAATATTGATCAAAAAATGCCGTTTATAAAAAATTTATTTGGTCTCACAAATCCGCAAGTTTTATAAAAAACGAGCAAAGTAACTAAAAGTCAAAAAAGTAATTCAAGCAGCAGACGACCCGAGAAGTTTTCAAACGACCCCATATGGGGTCTCGACCCAAAGTTTGATGATCACTGCTTAAACGAAGTAGAAATTGACGCACATACGCAATTGAAAATTAAAACTGCATTGCTTAAAGAATTAAAATTTTTAAATGACTTATATGTTACTTTACATGATTACTTATTCTTGACCAACGTAATAAACATTTTTCATTACATTCCGTTTGCGGCAATTTTTTTACCTTGTTTATTCGGTTGCAACAATGGTCTCGACCCACAGTTTGATGACCAAGTACAAATTGACGCAAACATCAAATTGAAAAATGAATTTCGTGAAGGATTAGAATTTTAAAATGACCTGAAGAAACGTTACTTTTAAGAGAAGTTTTTTCATTACATTGTTGCGTTTTCTGGATTTTTTTTTTTTGTATAAAACTCGTTCATTCGGTTGCAGCAATGATGCATTTTTTCAAAGACAAGTAAGCAAAAAAACGTTTAAAAATCTGTTGGTGCTACGAAATGGCACGCCAGTTATTGAACAGTTACGGGTGCAATACGAAAAACAAAAGATTAATACCATGTTAAGAATTAGATACAATTGGTATTTTTAAAAGCATCAATATCATAGGATAGGTAACATATTGTAACGCACAATAAAAAAAAACATTATAATGATTGCGGTACAAAATTTTTTTCAAGCAGATACAATTGATGAACGGAACCCGTGCAATTAAGCAAACAATATATCAAGCATTGTCATAGCAGTGCAGCTTTTTTGAAAAACTTTTAAAGTCATATATTTTGTTTTTCTAAGGATTTCATGTAGCGACAGTGAGGCAATTACAAAAAATTTCTAAAGCAATGATTACAAATTGCAGTGTTCAGACCACTGATTAGTTTTTTCTTGAGAGTATTTTTTGGTCATATTTCATCTTTTTCTTGTTCATTGACCTTGGCTTTTAATTATTCGGAATATGACAGCTTACAAATCCTTCGAGAAATCTGTAAAATACAATATGTATTTGTTACTTTGTTTTTTGTCTTGCAGCATATTTTCTAACATAAAGTATCAGAGAGTTAGACGTTAAAAAAATCGTAGAAGATTAATTTGGATATTAAATTGAAATCAATTCAATGCTAAAAATAGATTTAAAATTTTGCTCCAATCTCGCAGGCCATAAATTCTTTTGTTGAACCAATAATATTTTGCTTTTTATTCAAACCAGCTTTGTTCTGCTATAATAATTAAAGTCAATTAGACAATTATTTCAAAAAAAAATAAAAAAATTCAATTTCTCCAAACAGTCTTAAACATGTAATGCAATCAAATTTCATTTACTGTTGAGCACTGAGTAATTGCACACATGGAAATGAGCTTTCTGAAAATAACAATTACTTTGTGCCCGAAGTGTTTGTTACTTTTAATAAAGTAATTATAAATACTGTATGATTTATCAATATATTTCTATTTTTATTTAATTGAACATATTACTATACATGCATTCTTAGATAATGAGTTGTGTGATGCTTCAATTAAGTTGTTCTCTGTTAATCAAAGAAGATTTAGGAATCAAAAGAATTTTAATGAAAATTTCGATTATTGAAAACGATTTCTGATTTATTCTTGTATTTGCCTTTTTTTATGTATCTCACTATCATTGGGCATGCACCTACATGAAAAGAGACATTTTTTTTTAGAACAATATACATATTTATAGTAAAATGAGAAAAACAGAACATTGTGCACTGAAGTTGACTATTTTTATTATTGAGCACAAGCTTTCGTGGGCTACTGCCCACTTCGTCAGGTGCAATGGAATGAAAATGCAATCAAAACAAGTTTTACACAACGGCATTAAACGTAACAAACAGACATATGTGACGTAATGAAATATGAAAATATCGGTAAAAAAGACTAAGTTTGAGAAAATATGACGATACGGTAAATTACTGCAATTTAAGCAAAAAACAAATGCGAGAAAATGGCATGCAAGTATAAAAAGATGCGAAATGGAGAAAGAAGTGAAAAACATAAATGACCCTCAAGTTTACAAGAATAAAAATAAATATTACACGTAGTTAGACATAAATGAATAATCTTTATTTAAACCTTGGTTAACACAATCGAGTTTGAAAATAATTTTTTGTTCTTCCACTTTCCGTTGTTGCTTTGTTTTGCCTTTAACTTTCTTGATTACTGCTAATTTGAGATTGTCCAAACTATGGTCGGGTTTATTGAAATGTTCGGCTACTGGTTTGTTTCTATTGTGTTTAATGTCGCTTCTGTGTCCGTATTCTGTGTCCGTTCATCCGTTGTCTGATTGAGTTGCTTGTTTCTCCGATTGTAGATTGCTTTAGGGCAAAGATCGCATGAAATTGCATATATGATATTTGATGAATTGCACCTAAAACTTCCGGAGATTTTTATAGGGACTCCGTTAGGACCCGTTATTGTAGGATTAGTGTTTATGTTGGGGCAGAGATGGCATTTAGGAGAATTGCAGGGAAAGGTGCCCGTGATGAAACGTTCATTTGGTAAAGAGGCAGATGTAAGTAGAAGTTTGAGGTTAGGGGGTTGACGATATGATATAAGTGGTGGTGCAGGGAAGATTTGGTTAAGATATGGGTCTTTGTTTAGTAAAGGTTGCAAATTTTTGACGATTTTGTTGATAGGTCTAAGATAGGGGTGGTAAGTAAGGACTAGGGGTGTGCGATAAGATTCTAGTTTGGTTTGGTATTTGAGAAGGGCTTTTCGGGGAATGGACATGGCCTTAATGATTTGGTTTTTGACAGTTTTGGGTTTGTATTTAAATGCAGTAAACGCATTTTTTAATGTAGTCAATTGTAAATTTAATTCTTCTTTATCAGAACAGATACGCTTGTAGCGTAGAGCTTGGCTGAAAATTATGGAGGCAAAGATGTGTGGGGGATGGGAGCTGGTGGGGTGTAAATAGGTTTGGGAATGGGTGGGTTTTTATATAATGAAGTTTGGAGTGTGTTATTTTTTAGTCTAATAGTGGTGTCCAGAAAATTAACTTCTTCGTTCGAGTGGTTCATTGTAACGTGAATGTCCGGGTCCTCTGAGTTGAAATCTTTGTAAAATTGCAATAGTTTTTCCTCTCCGTGTGTCCATAACAGAAAGATGTCATCAATGTATCTGAGGTAAATTAATGGTTTATTATGGGTATTTTGTAAAAAGTTTTCTTCCAGGTTGGCCATGAAGATATTAGCATACTGAGGAGCCATTTTTGTTCCCATTGCGGTACCTTTAACTTGTAAAAATTGTTGGTTTCCAAAGTTGAAATAGTTATGTTTTAAAATAGAATTATGTAAATTGTTAATTTATCCGATTATAAACCTAGCCCACATGAACTAGCAATTCTCGAAAAAGGTTTATCTTTTTGCCCATCAAAAAAAATTGATGAAATACAATTCTTCAGTGATATTGAGTCGTATTTCCGCCGTTGAGACTTAAAGAATTTTTCTGCAATAACACTTCTCCCAACACTCCGACCAACACTGTAAGTACGCTTAACCAAAATCAACCACAATCAAAATTGAATAACAGTAACTGGACCCCACCAAGCGGCCGTCACCAAACCCTGGATCTTTATATCGAATGCTTCAGAAAACAATCGCATGCCGAAATCATGAAATTAGATCAGAAATCACACTACAACATTAATTGTAAAGAAAGAGCAGCTATACAAAGCCTAAAAAGAAACAAAAATATCATAATTAAACCAGCTGACAAAGGCGGAGCTACCGTAATTTTAAACAGATACGATTATATAAAGGAAGGAAAAAATCAACTCAACCACCAACAAAACTACCAACCACTTTCTTTAGACCCGACTAAGAATTTCAAATTAGAGCTAACTAAACTTATTAAATCTTTTCCAGATCCCTATAAATCCCAACTCTTATCCTACATTCCCTCCAATCCACAACCTGGAAAATTTTACCTTCTACCCAAAATCCACAAACCTAACAATCCTGGCCGACCCATTATTTCTAACAATAACACTCTCACTAAACATTTATCACACTTCGTAGAGACCCTACTCAAATCTTATGCACAGGCTGCCAATAGTTTCATCCAAGATACTACCGACTTTTTAAACAAGCTAAAGAAAATCAAAACAGTACCGCAAAATACCATTCTGGCTACCCTGGACGTTTCCTCGCTTTACACTAACATAACCCACAACAACGGCCTAAAAGCTCTTAAGAACCGACTTCCTGACAACCAACTAACTGACGTCATCATGCAATGCACTGAATTTATTTTAAAACATAACTATTTCAACTTTGGAAACCAACAATTTTTACAAGTTAAAGGTACCGCAATGGGAACAAAAATGGCTCCTCAGTATGCTA